>JAOTRI020106215.1:0-13525 GCA_028564885.2 Zoanthus sanctaehelenae | reverse complement strand
AGCCAACCTTTCAACAAAAACAGAATGAACAACGAAAAATATCCACTTTTCTAAGCTCACCTTATTACGTATTTTAAACATAATGTACCTTTCTGGACCGCATGCAGTTACATCAAACTTTCACAGAATTTAAAATTTTTAAAAAATTAATGTTGGCTATCCCACCGAAAGGGGGGGCCGCGGCCCGTCCGACCCACCCCTAAATCCGCGCCTGTGATTAGTTGCAAGCAAAGTGGTTTGATTTTTTCTGTGTTTATATGCTCTTCATTCGTAAGCCATGGTAAAAAGTGATTACAAACAACATTTACAATTTTCAGTGTGACATAAAGTGATCTATAAGCAAATTAAATCATTTCGAATTTGTTTTTGACTGTTGGTTTACGATCAAAATTACACTCAGCTAGACGTTTTACTACTATGTTTAAGGCATAAAGTTGTTACCATAAATTTTGTAGCACCGTAAAGACGAAGAGAAGAAATTTGGGGTTGAACTAAAAAATGTTTGACTTCAGCTTCTGAATAACGGCGTACGGAGAATCGCGATTGTTTCCAGGTTAAGGCTTCACATATCCAACAGGACCTTGTTTCGCCGACCAAATTAAGTCTAAAGTTAATGAATGATTCGTGTTTTGATATTGTTTCGACTGCTGTTCATACTAATACAGAAACAGTTCCTATTCTAAAATATAGTAAGGAAAGGTTATGTAAACATTTATTTTAAGTGCATTTTCGAGAACGTTTTTACATAATTGCTATTTAGATGAAGGCAAAATGTTGACATGTTGACAATGTCTTTTTTATTTGCCCTTAAAGGTCAAATGCAGCGAAATATTTGATTTCTGAAATAATCCGTGTACTGAAAGATTATGACGTAGAAAAAGAATCTGAAAAGTTCATCTTATTACAACTACTTTTTCTTTTCGTAATTGAAATTGAAGGTCAAAAATCATGGAGCACCTTCGACTTCTTCTCTTACCTCGTTTTTTTTTGCTTGATGTTCAGATTGTCTTCGAAAATACTTCGGGTTTGACATTTTGACATAAAATTTAACTCTAGAGGTAAGTTCTCGTCAAAAAAAGTTTCTTTGATTAGTACATACATGGACTTGTGCTAACAAAATCCACAAAACAGAAACTTTTTTTTTCAAAACGTTGCATTTGAGCTTTAAGATCGCGGGTAGTTTAATGATCATAAAAGAGCTGATAAGTAAATTTGCGTGGTTGCTCAAAAAACATTTTTTCTAAAGTAGTTTAAATTTTATACAATTTTTTAAAATTATATCTATGTGTTCTGACGTTCAAAATATAGCTATGTATTTGTGAATTACATTTTTGAGTACGCGTGGAGTTATTAAAAAATGCAGAAAAAGTATCAAAGAAATATTTTTCTAACTGTATTTAGATTTTTCCATGTGTGACCCTATATAGGAGCAATACGCCTGCTTCTTTTAGAAATTATATAGTTATTCTTAGCCTCCAGGGCTGTGTTGTTCAAAGCTGGGTTAAATTTAACCCTGGGTTAAGCAAAAATTTGAGTGACGATTTCTTCTTACAGGAAAATATTACAGTTTCCATAACATAATTTTCAAATGTTTCTCGACAAAACTTAGTTAATCCCAAATTTACAGGACAGTTTTGACCCTGCAAGATTGGGAACAAAATGGGTTAAAAATTTAACCCCAGGTTAGTACTAACCCACCTTTGAACAACTGGGCCCAGGTTAGTACTAACCCACCTTTGAACAACTGGGCCCAGAAAAACAAACAGAAGTGTGAAATGAACAAAACTACACATTCAAATAAGTTTTTGAAACCGTTCAATAAACTCGCAGATCGTGTTTTATCAGATCTAAAAGCCCGACGTGTAATCTGATAAAACACTCCAGCTCGTTTATTAAACAGTACCTAAGTCAGTACCTAAGTTGAAGACATGTAACAAACAGGACTTCCAATAAAGCACATAACACTCACTCTTGAAAGAGGTCTGCACTTAATTGGAAGGCTGACCTGGGGTTTGCATTATTACCTGCTGCTGATCAAAAACAGCATCTTTCACCAGAGTTTCCAAATCAAGCACGACTGCACGAGATCGTTTAGCTGGGGGTTCCGTATGGTCTGTTACTGGATCATTGTCTGACTGCAGAGGCACCTGGGAAGATGACACTCGACTTGCCTCACTCATTGGGTTAACAACGCTGACGACAGCTGTAGAAGTGCCTTTACAAACACAAAACAATCTTAAATGATAACGTTTTATGTTATTCTTATTATTCGTATTGTTATTATTATCATTTTTACAACCATAGCAACAAAAGGTGGCTAAACGATAACTTTATTCATTACGCTACATTGTAATGGCATATGCAATAGATGTGGAATGTGACTAGCATGGTAAATCACAAATTAATATAGATACGACATGCTATAGTATTTCGATGGGATGACTCTCGGTTTCTTCAAGTAAAACTACAAATTTAATTCAAAACTAGCATCCTCCTCTGCCAAAATGAACATTTCGAATAAAAATCTGTTAGAAAAACTAACAAGTTTGTTTAAATGGTAAAACGTAAGGCAAAAGAGTATGATCCTTAAACTGGTCAAAAAAGTGAATCAAGACACTGAATCAAAACATATCATTGTCTAATTTTAAATAACAACTAAAACTAAAGCTAAATAGTTTTACGAGCCTAGTGGCCCATGGGGCCAGTGCTTATCTCCGGTTTCTGTAATGTTAAGCGGATGAGAGTCTTTGACTCCCCTGGAAGGGTCACTAATTCATCGCAGGTTAGCTTTCAGCAGACGCTGGTACTCATAAAAACTACTGTACTTTAACATTGAAGAATAAAAACAGCGGTTTTAATAAAGTTTGAAGACAGCCATTTTAAGTAATAACGAGGTAGTAACGAGGGGCCCAAAGGCCCTTTTCCTACTACAGGAAAATCTATAAGTTCTGAAACGCTATTTCAAGCGTTCTGGCCATCAAATTGCGTATAAAAATAAGGACGATAACGTTATTTTGTTTAATTTTACAATCTTCTTTTAACCACTTCAAATTAGGGGAAAAGTAACAGACATCATTGATTAATGTTACCAACACTCATCGTTAAACATCGCTGCTTATTCAAAGCACTGAAACAGAATATTTCAAATTTACACTGAGAGTAGTACGTTCTACACCCTCATTGGCTATCGAGAGAAAAACAGGTTTGGACAAACTTTTACGGAAACAATGAAGTGTCCATAGAACTCCGTGAGCCACACAGGGCACTAAAGTGGATTTAATAGCAACTACATACAACCTCCTATATCTAATGATCATCACTTTAATAGAAAGACAAAGTGACAGTGGTTTTATACCTGTCCTCGCTAGCAAACAGGCTCGGATTTCCACCAGAGAATAGTAGTTAAGGGATTTTGAAGACTGAAAGAATATTTCTTCTATATACGTTATAAATACGTTTTAACACAACTTGTTTCTTACCCGAGGATCCAGTGTTGCTGCTAGAAGCCAACACTTGTAGTTGTACAGCATCTGTAGCAGTAGCTGATCCCAATTCTGAAGTTGACGCACTTGTGACTCTGGGGTCGAGAACTGTCAAAATACTACCAGCCTGTGGCTGTGCGATGTACCCATCTTGTGTTGGTAACTGAATGCTACTATCCAGTGTCTGCGGTAGATAGGCAACTGCCTGTCCACCCGATGCAGAGGCCTCAAAAGATACTGATGCCAGAGAGGATAACTGTGAAGGCTGAAGATTTCCAAATGAAAGTGTTGTGGGAATCTCCCCATCAGATTGACTGGCATACATGTTGTTATTGGTGACGACAATAACAACTTGTCCTGCAGTATAAACAACGAAAATCAAAGAAACTTGTTATTCATATTTCTTTTGAAACAAACTTGTAATGACTGATATAAATTGGAATGAAAAGAAAAACGCTTTAGAATTTTATATATTAGATGAAAGTAGCTTAATCGGTGATGTATAGAGAGCTTCTTTGTGTTTAGGTTAATCAATGTCAATTACATTCATCCTAATGTTAATTATGTTACTCCGTTAAGAGTCACGGGAAGCTCAGAGTGGTTCTGGCTGAACCTGCTGTGCAAATGTTGTTGTGTACAATAATAAATTAAATTTATTGAGGAAATATTAGGAATTATTAGTGGATATAATTACTGTTAATTGGTTTTGGAGATTATCAAATTCTTTAACCAGAACATTCATTTTAACATGTAAGCTTATGCAGATGATAACAGCACTAATTCTCTGATAGTTTTGAAACTGTTAGGAACTAATAGTGTTTTGGTTGGATAACATATGATTCATTAGTTCCACTGTTTCAAGTTAGTGGATCACACAATTCATATTCTATTGTCGATAACAACAATAAGGTAAATTCAGAGTATTGTTTTTCCATTATTAACAAAAATAATGAAAAAGCATCAGCTTTTCCTGATATTTCTCATTCTATGAAGACCAAAGGATTAATAATTTCAAAAATCATCCTCATCATATGATCATCATCATCTTATTTACCGTCCCTAGTTTTTCACTTTTGGGGACGCACATAACTTGAGTTGCCCCACTGCTTTTTATCATTAGCCATATTTTCTGTGATGCCAAGAGGTTACGTTTCAAGATAATTGGAATAATCACCTATTAGACGTTAAAAAGCGAAGCTAGATCCTTTTACGAGCCTAGTGGCCCATGGGGCTGGCGTTTATATCCAGATTCCGTAATGTTAAGTAGATGAGAGTCTTTGACTCCCCCTGGTCGGGACACTCATCCATCGCAAGTTAGCTTCCAGCAGCTGGTGTTCATTAACTTACCCAAGAAGGATGGAAAGCTGAGTTGTCTTAGGTGGAAAAAAAGGTCACACAAATATTTGAATCTCGGCAAAGTACCGGGATTGAACTGGGTTCTTGTATTGGTATTTGTATTTTATTTCCTAGAATATGAACAAAACACAGTTTATACAACCCGCGTATAGCATTAGCTAATCTTGGTGGGTATTAGTAAAGAATTAATTGATTAAATAACAGACAATAACAAAGTACAAGCAGAGCAAACTTGAAAGTAGAAGGAAAACAATTTGCAATACTTAAGCTGTAGTCGAAGTATCACGGCCATAGTTATAAAGTTCGATAATCATTGGATTTGAGCTTCACTATTAAAGAATGGGCATCAACATAATAGTCCTCAATCCGAAGTATAGTTAAAAGCAACTTATGAATTTTTCTTTTAAATGCTCTTTTTTGTGAGCTTTCGCCAGTCAGGGTGTAGATAGTTCCATAATCTCGTACCAAAAGCAGAAAATGACTTAAGTTTCACATGCAATCTACACTTCTGTATATAAAGTTTCTCTGGGGAAGAGAAAGGCGTATTACATTTGTGGACGTCAGATGAATGAATATCAAGTTCACGAATATTCCCAGATGAAGAATTAGTGGAAACATCATGCATTAAGGCAGTTTTAAAGTGGAGCATATTAAAAGTTAGGATATTCGAAGTAATAAAAAGAGGGATGCAATGTGATCTTCTGCTGGAAAAGAAAATCAGACAGAGTGCTCGCTTTTGCAAGGTGAGAAACTTTTTTAAATCACTCTGAGCTGCCTGACCCCAAGCTGGTATACCATAAAACGTGTAGGGAAATATTAATGAACGATAGATTTGGAGGACGGTATCAGTTAAAGAAACATGATGTCTCAGCCTGGCACTTACGCCTACTATTTTGCTAATCTTTGAAGCAATATGATCAATATGAGGCCTCCAGGTTAAGTTCTTGTCAATTAGCACTCCTAAGAATTTTACGTAATCTTTGCATTCAAGAAAAGTGAATCCATTATTGCTATTATCCGAAATTTTGATACATGACTGATAATAAACTCTTTTTTGTGCAGGTCTAAAAACAACAAAGTTTGATTTCTTTGTGTTAGTAGTTAGTTTATTAGTATTAAGCCAGTCACAAACATTCTTTAGCTCGTTATTAACCACAGTTTCCAGAGATTTCAAGTCCTTGACGGCATATAGTAGGTTTGTGTCATCAGCAAACGGGTAAAATCCAAGTTTATTGCTACAAGCATAAATATCATTAATATAAATCAAGAAAAGCAAGACCCCTGTGGAACTCCAGTCACGGAGTTTTTCTTGGATGAAATATGGTCATTGTTAATATTTGTTGTTTGCGTTCGGTTAGTCATATAAGACGAAAACAACTCATGTACAATACCTCTAATCCCATAATGCTGCAATTTATCTAATAATATTGTGTGATTGACAGTATCAAATGATTTCACTAAGATCAAGAAAAATGCCGCATGTGAACATACTCTTGTCCATTTTTGTTTGTACGGCATTCACCATGTCTAAAATGCATGCTGGGTAGAAAATTTCTCTCTAAAGCCATACTGGGCTTTATATAAAAGTTCCTTATCTTTTATGTATGATCTCAATTGTTTGTAAATAATTTTTTCAAAAATTCTATTGAAGACAGAAAGTAGCGAAATAGGAAGGTAGTTGCCAGGCTCAGTTTCATCGTCACCCTTATGGAGTAGGATAATTTTTGCATGTTTTAGCTTGGAAGGATATTTTCCACTTTAAACAGAAAGGTTGATAAACTCAGCTAAGCAAGAAGAGAGTATGCTCTTTGTACATTTCAAGACGCGAACAGGGCATGAATACAGTCCATAAGCGTTGTTTGATGGCAGAAGCGAGATTTCTAGTTCGACGTCTGATGAAATGACCAGTTCAAAGAAAAAGGAAGTGGTTAAAATTTGAATATGTTAAATATTCGTTATAGTGACAATTACAATCTGGTACATTTGCCGATGAGTTTTGGCCAATTGCGGAAAAAAAATGTATAATAATAGTTTTTAATACTGACCATCTTGTCGACCCATTGAAGGATTTTGTGTGATAACAATCTGAGGCTGCTCTGTGCTCACATTCGTAACCTGTACTTGTTGAAGCTGCTCAGCAAACTGTTGGTGATAATCCGTCTGCTGTTGATGCTGCCTATCTGTTTGTAACACATCTTCTGAAACCTAACCATTAAAAACATTTTCATTTGAGCTCAACTTAATATTGTACGCCAATAATAAACCCACCTCCTTCCTTAATAGTTCACCCATCTTTATGTTTCAAAGAAGCCTCTTCTCTACAATAATCCTCCATTTAAAGTTTTAAAAAGTTTTAAGCTAGCCCCTTCTATCTAGTAATTAGTCAACTATAAAAGCTTTCAGTTTTTAAAAATATGCTCCTTCCTTTAATAACCCTACATTTACAGTCCTAGGCCTTAATTTAACCCTCTTAGAAGCTATACCTGCACTAAGAGCGCTACTATCTAAAGCTTTTACATAGACATAAAATAATAATACCAATTTTTCAGACGAGTATATTTAAGCATTAGAGCACAACTTTCTATGACTTTATCGGCGAAATAGAGCACGCGTGATGTTGGGAGAGACACAAGAACGTTGTAAATCACAAGCTGCAGGCGAGTGATTTTACCACGTTTTGAGTGTCTCTCCCAACATTACGCGTGCTCTATTTCACCCAAAAGTCATAGAAAGTTGTGCTCTAATGCTTTAATGATATAGCAAAACAAGCGGCAAAACAAGCAAGTGAAAACCATGACTTTATCGGTATAATAAAGCATAGATTTGAACCAATAAGAGCGCGCGTTATATCGTTAGCTATATTATAAAAATATTTATACTGTAATCATGGTAAAAACTCAATGCTTAAGGGATGTGACTATAAACTAATAATTTATAAGTTCACGTACATATTAGATAGCACAAATGATACAGTACTTTTCAATAATTCAGTTCAACTTACAACAACAAATTTTGGTTCCTCAATCTGAAGTTGCTTGAACTGAAGTAGGCCCAGTCCCCCTGTAGAGACCAAAATAAATTAAAGAAAACTAAACGTTGTTTGAGAGAAAAAATTATCAGTTCAAGCAATAAATTTATCAAATGACACCATTAAATAAACATTTTGAAATTTGGCAATGGGTTTATGAGTTAGATACTGTCCAATGTTCACGCTGTTCTCATCTACTGTACAACATACTGTAATTTAAGTCCGGTCCTCACTACGACGTAAGCGCAACCATAACGAGTTTTTATGTCGTAATGAGGACAGCCACGACATAAGCATAACAATGTACGCAGGCGCAAGGCTAATTTTAGCTACCACGCTCTCTCTCCAACACACAAAACAAGATGGGTGACAAAACTAATGGTTTAATTTATTCTTATGCTTAGGTCAGAGTTGTCCTCACTACGACGTAAGCGACATAATCATAGGCATAAGCACAAGAAGAACAGAAGATTTTGATAATCTTGTGCTTGTGGTTATGTTGCGGTCGTCCTTATTACGACATAAGACTTGTTATGTGAGGACCAGGCTTCACAGAAACTTCCAGAGATGACCAGTACTGGCATCGGGTGACACTTGGTTCAAAACAGATTAAAAAGTGCCCATACTCTTTGGACTTTCTGAATTTCCATATTGTTAAATTTTTCAATACATTTTCTAAATTTTCCATCACTTTACATTGTTATTACTATAACAGACTTGATCACAAAGATGCATGAATGTACTTCCTTGTAATCACACAAGTTAGCCTGATTGAACTCTAACTCTCATGTCTCTAAGTCTACCTCTGGAGTAAAATAATTGATTATTCAACAAAAAGGTATTGTAGAGTACTATACAGTAATCTTGTGCAAAATAGTAACTTTTATGGTCTGGTTGTAACAGTACGGTACAGTATATCTTTTTCTACAAGTTGTTACCCATCTACAGTACATTCTGCCAATTTTACACATATTTCCAGGACTGAAAAATAAAATTAAGCCAATCCATGTTTTTTTATGATAGGTTTGTTGACCAATAAGGACCATAAATAAACCTGTAAGACCTGTTATGGCTGAGCTGATTCAGTGTTTAAGGTGAAGACATACTGTAAATCATTACAAGTACAATGGAAATACTATGGGTGACACCTTTAACAAAATGGCTGCTTAAAAACTTGTTGGCATCCTTGCATGACGCACATGAACCCTACTAATGGGTCAGTACACATAAGTAATAAAATATAATTTTCAGTAAAAATTGCTAACACTGAATCAAGAAGTTATTGACCTAATTATTAAAATAAACTTAATCTTACCTGAAAGTACAATGAAGACATTGTAGAAAAATAACAGACCCAAATACAAAAATGATTTCCTATGAAACAAAAATATTTATGATCATTTTCCTTTGCAAAAAGATAGCCATTAATAACAAAATTGAAAATTAATAAATCAAATCAGTTTTAAAAGAGGCCAAAACACAGAAAAGTTACTAAAATACTAAAAAATATCTTCTCTAAAAACACAATTTATACTGACAATGTTTCATGGGCTGTGTTTTAGGACATTAGTCCTTTAACTGTCAGAGAAATTGTTTGCCTTGATTTGAATCAGTTGCTCTGTCAAAGGGCTGACTACAGTATGGCACTGTAAAATGTTTCAATGACACACTAACAATATTAGCCTTATCATACATAAGATTTAGTATACTGTAAATTATCTATTTAACACCCACTCTTTATTAAACACCTCGTATCCAATAGACACCCAAGCCAAAGTAGGATTTTCAGTTAGATGCCCCTCTCCATTAAACACCCTGTAAATGGAGGAGCCAAATCATCCAAACCCAATTTTGGACATCACAGATTCAGACATCGATGAAGCAAACAACATGAATATGGCTACTTATTGATGACGATCTTGATGAAATAGATGAAGTAGACATCAAGGCTTAAATGTTTGTCACTGAATTTATGTAACATTTTTGTTAACTTGTTTGCAAAGCATTGTATAAACAGTAATTACCATGCTCAACAGCTAATGATGAGGATCCTCATACAAGGATTGCTACAAAAGTGAAGAACTTTTGATTTGTCTTCATGACTTGCACACTGTCGCAACAGTTACTGTACTTGACATGGTTTTGTTAGACTGCACTAATCATAAAACAGAGGCTCCAAACACTATGGAGCAGTCACTTTCACTATGGAGTAAAATGTTTACTGGCTTTAACCAATCAGTGTTTAGTCTAGACAGAGTAATTATAGAACAGTAAATTTACTAGTAACTAGCCAATCATGCACTGGCTCATAGTAAATTTACTAATGCTCAAAAACACATGTTCATGAGTTTGCGACAACTATCGATTGTAACTCATTACTAAACTAATTTTTTTCTACATTTGTTCATATTGTAATCACTGTGTGCTCTTTTTCGTATTTTATGACGAAAAAAGACACAAAATGAAAATTGTGTTAATGCGCTTCTGGCAAATGTTAATTTGCGGTTTGGCGCTTAACTTCAAATTGATCTGTCACGTTCATTCCTTTCCAAAACAATACAATTAGCGTGACATAAAACAGCTTGTCATCAGCTTAGCGAAAGTAACACTAAGAGTCCGCTTATTTTTCGAAACGGACTAAACGAGGCAAACATAATTTATTTCAAAGCCCCGAGAAAAAGAAAGCGGATCATAAAACGAAAAATTAAATTTACCGAACGAAACCAATCACCTACAAGATTACGGTCATTTATTTTAAAAAAATCTTGAGTCAACTAAACTTTCGCTCGATTAATTGTTGCGAAACGAATCTAAATGAGACAACACACAGCTCACCAGATACTGACAGATTATTTTTAAAATGCTGAGAAATTGTAATGCGATCATTCTTGAAATAGTAAATTTACCGAACCAAACCAATCAGGTACAAGATAACCGAGTAAATTTACTAGTCAAGTTAACGAGACATTAGCTTGATTCTTTGTTTAGAAACGAAAAAGAGTGGATAATTAGATCGAAAGGTTGATAAAAGCCAAAGGTTCAGTCTTGCAGGGTCTTTTTTCTAAAATATTAAGAGGCGGCAGCTGGCGAATTTCGCCACCTACTAAAAAAATAGATTCGCCTTTGGTAGCTAAACTACTCAGACTGTGGCAAATAAAACAAGAAATATCAGTTCCTACACCGTCTATTTCTCAATTTTCACCTCTTACTCGAGAACTTATTTATTTTAAAACCCTGCAGTGGTCAAAACAATTTCAAAAGACGTAATTAGCTGTGGGTTTTCTTTAGCATGATAGGTTCGTGTTTTATAAATACATGCGGTAACAAACTATGTTAAAAAGAGGCGATTAGGCGCTCATCAGATACTGACAGATTGTGATTTAAAATCTGGCGAGAAAATGTAATGCGATCGATTGTGAAACAGTAAATTTACCGAAGTAAACCAATCTGGTACAAGATAACGGTAAATTTACCAATCAAGTGAGCAAAACTTCCTCTTTTGAAAAAAAGAGTCGATAACTATGACTTTTACCGAGACATTTGAAAAAGTTAAATGGTTTCAGAGCAATTTAAAAACTCCTTTGAATAATCGGTTCATTTGTATCTTTTTATACAAGCGGAAACACTTGTCAGAAATAACATTGACGGAAAACAAGCAGTTTGGTTTTCGTAATATTCAGGAGTCGATTTGGGACGCATAAAAATTCAGTTATTGGAATGTTTTAAAAAACATGTAACAAACTAGTTACTTTTATCTTTTGATATCTATTCCAAACCCGGCCGGCGAAAAAGAATGACAGAAAGTCTTAGGCACATCTTAAAGACAGATTTTAGTAATTACATCTCGTATGCCGGTCAGTTTTAACTGAATACAACACGAATGCTTTCATACATACACTTCGTTTTGCATAAAAGCTCTTCAACTTTGTAACAAAGTTCGGTTGTGGTAAATTTCTTACCAAAAATACAAACAATAAAGATTAAAGTTATATAAGAAACATCACTATCGCAAGGTCTCAATACATACCGGTTTTGCCCATGCAGTGAGCCGCATTGCCTGGCCAACTCAACTGATTTCTCTTTGACTTAGTTGAAATTTTGTCATATCCACCATCTGTGTCGTTTCAAACCCATATAGTTTTTATTGAACTATCTTACCTGGTGCAGTTTGCTCATAACCAAGCGTTGTTTCAGCCTGAAGGTTGAATTTCCATTGTAATCTCTAAATACGCGCTAAAATAAAAGCGGGAAGTGTCTTGTCTCCCACAGTGCCAGTCGTGTCGGTGGGTGCACGGTGATAAATTGAGCATCATATTCCAATCATAAAGAGTCAGATTCTTAACAATATAAAATTTTTCGGACTGTAAAAAAAGTTTTGGCTTGAACCTAAAGGGTTTTTCTGGCGTGTTTTCTTTGTGGTAAGGAGGACACGTACACCACAGCTTTTCGAAAACCTCTTTATTTTTGAAATTTGGAAGTTCTATCATACGTATTTGGCTCCCACTGGGAAAATGATATGTGATATTCAAGCATTAGAATTTAAAAACAGACTTTGGCTCTAAAAGTTAAAAACAGCATTTTTTCTAAAATTATGAACTCAAAATTTTTGCAGTCAGCCACAATATTCTTTTTTTGTTTACGCAACTGTTAATAGGTCAAAAAAACTCTCCTATAACATTATGTGGAACCACGTTTGAATTTCTGTATTTATAATAAAAAATGTGCCTTATAAATCAAATCCTTTCGCTGGTAGCGTTTTATAATTGTCCTTCATCACTATCATTTTCCCGTTTTTGATAATTTGTTCCTAGTTTTTTTGGGCTGCCCTGTGCCTCTTTTTTTGTCTGTAATGTTTCTTGCAGAAGGCTTTACCACAACTTTTACTTTCTTTTTTGGCTGACTGCTCCCGCTGTTTTTTCTTTTTGACCTCACTTCAATCTGAAAATAATAAGAGTACACAAAGTCAGTATTACCTGCGTTTTCCAAACATTTAATATACATTTGCTGCTAACTACATTGACCATCAAATCTTCTTGATATTCCATAGTATAGGTTTTACAGTTTACAGCCAGGATAACTATCACTTTCTACGGAATACCCGCATGATGTCGGTAAACTATTCAAGCTTCAAGGTTTTTTATTTCCTATATCTAATTATTATGATATTGAATTATGGAATTTAGTTAGGTCAAAGACATTTAAAATTTCGAGCCTTTTGAAGAGTGGTTTGCTAGGAGCTCTATAGTTAGAAAAAATGGTAACTAAGCGCTCGTTTTGTAATTTATATAATGGTTGAACTCTTAACTTGTAGTTACTGCCCCAAATTAAATTTCCATAAGAGATGTATGGATATATAAAACTATACTATACATTTTTAAAAAGTTCAATCGAAACAAAACATCTTTATCTATAAATGATTTCGATGCATTTTGCAATTTTTCTTCAGAAGTGATATGAGGACTCCAAGTTAGATTATCGTCTAATACAGTACCGGCTAAAATTTGGTACGAGAGTCATTGCCAATAGAGGCGCTGTATTCTTTACTTGCAACAAATAACAATCGAATAGAGATCTTTTTAAAATTTTAAAATATACAGTTACTAAAAGTTACTCCTATCTCTTCATATTTATTTCACAAATGGCGAAAAGGAATGTTTGA
>JAOTRI020106204.1:0-13526 GCA_028564885.2 Zoanthus sanctaehelenae | reverse complement strand
AGACTAAACTAGTTTAATTTTGTTTAGAAATGTGAAGCGCTTCTTTTGAGCGAGGCAGATTGCAATAAGCACCATTTTCCTTGGCTCGGCATACTCATACAAACGACTGGACACTTGCAAACAGTACGATACTGCCCGTCACGGTCTAAAATTAACTACATGCCGGGCAGTCAAAAAAATCTCGGTATTTTTAGTGCTAAACCTCACCCAAACCCTAAGCCTAACCAGTGCTGAGCAAGAAATGTAGCGTAATCTGGAGACTGGAGTGCATGATTATTTCGATTTTTACTTCGCTTTAAAAACGACGATTCTTTTTTTGTCAGTTACGTGATACGCAGTCAGAATTGAATGAAGACCAGAAATCGTGCTTATTGTAATCTGCCTCGCTCAAAAGAAGCGCTTCACATTTCTAAACAAAATTAAACTAGTTTAGTCTGGCTATTGATATTTTTGAAAAATTTTGGACTGCCCGACATTTAGTTAATTTTAGACCGTGACGGGCTGCCGTGCATCTAGACACTTTGATAAAAGAAACTATCGTTTTAACTTGCCACGTCGGGCGATTATTTCTATGTCATCGTAGACCAAAGGACTCGACCTTGTAGATAATTCAGAGAAATCGTCTCTGATTTCAAGAACATGAAATCTCCTTCCATTAAAATACGATTGATCAAATATCACACAAATTGCACATTAAGAAAGATGAAAGACTCATAAAAGCACGCTTTTTCCTTTACAAATGTTAAACTTTGCAAATTCATCTTCGCCTTGAGACAGCAAGAAACAAAGACAGCCGCTGTAGGATTTTATTTTATTTGCATTATAATTGATATAGTATTGAACTCACATATTATTAATATTCTTTCAAACTATGAATAATTGAATCTATAATATCAGGAGTTCAACACCATTTAATAATACTATTAGCTTTCGATTTTTCTGCCATTTTGCAACAGAAACATTTAGTCACGCATGCTCAGTTGTATATCGGCATCACTAACCGAGTTTAATCGGCAAGGGAACCATAGTGCTTACACAGCAAAAAGTTGACCATGACGCGGCTAGAAGGGTAACTCTCAGTCTATCTCCGAAACCCAGCCACTCGGCTAGGTGGGTGACCCTTTTAACCGAGTAATACTTGTATTTCTCATGCTAACGGTTTTTGTCGTGTTACAATTTATATTATGTATGAAAAGTTAGCTTGGCCAAAGTAATTCGGTAAGGCTAGTGACCAATCTACCCGAGACAATTCTGCTCAATATAAACAGGGCTTAAAACAATCTATCCTTTATGCAAGAAACTCTCATGAAGTTCATCAGACAGAATTTTTTGAGAACTTATTATTCAGTGTAGAAAAATTTCGGAGTAACTACGGAATACCCTTCAACTATTGTTCTCTTAACCGCGCATTTATTTTTAAAGAACGACGAATGCGCAGGAATAAATTATCAACAATTGTGGAGTATTTTTTCGCACGCGACCGAATGTGATGTCTATTGGTAGAAACCGGTAAATTGGATTCGAAGAGAATGAATTCCAAGACAAGAACTACAACTGCTAGTGAAATGATTGTATCATACACACTTGGCACAATAAAAAAACTACTGCTTGATTTTGAAACCCTTCTTTTATGCTAAGGATATTCAGTTACAAGATCTTAAAATAATAGATATGCTATACAAAAATAATCTCGGTAAAATTTCCGTATTGGGCGTACTATCGTTTGATCATATAAACTAAACCTTACCGAGACACTATTTTCTATAGTTAGTACGCCCCAGTACAGAAATTATCCCCAAGCAATAACCCACGGAAACTTTGAATGTAGAGAGAGGCAGCAACTTCACATCCCTACACGGGAATTCCATTATACTGGAATTCTTAAAAAAGCGCCAAGGCCTCGCCGTTAAGAGTATTAAAACATATTGGATAGAATTATTGCAAAACGTAAAAAACAACTTTAAACGTTTTTATTAATATAGAAATATAATTCATACTGACAAAACAAATTATATGGACAGCTTTCTTCGCTGTCATAAGCTAGATCTTCGTATAGTACCAATAATTATGGATAATTTTTTTTACAACTTGGTCCAATTATATTTGCAAAACCTTGCATGTGTTTCTTACAGCTCTGATGGAAGATTTGAATGTAACATCAAGTAAAAAACAGATTTAAAAACCTTGAACAAAAGTCTTCAAAATTCAGCAAATCCAAGATCAACGTATCTTAAGCAAAGTGCTGAATTGGTTTTGGCACAGGTCTCCAAACGATCAAGTATATTGGACTTCTAGGAAGATCAACATAGCACAGTTCATTTGTACGATGATCGAGTTTTCAAGGTTTCAAGGTACAAATTTTCACATTTTGATATGCAAATTTTCAAACTTAGCCAGCGATCTAAAAATAGATGAACGTCTTTCTTAAACTCAGACTGCAGCCTTTTTTTTCTCTGCACAAAATCAAACCTGTTCTACTCTGAACTATCTATATACATAAATAATGCAGAAAAGTCACTGCAGCGATTCATTTGCGTTCTCTATTTTCTGTTCCATATACTGTTTGCATCCCAGGAGCCACAATCAGCAATTTTACAGTCCTGCTTTGGTCTTTCATTATAAGTCTCTGTTGCTTCTATCTCATCCAAAACACTAGCTCCCTCAATAACTTGCCTGACAAAAAGAGAACAATAGAAATCATTAGAACCAATCAGCGATGCCCCCTGGTGACCCTATTTGGTTAAGCGCTAGGCATAAAAAAGCGCTAGATGTTAAAAGTGAAGTGCAAGAGGAAGTGAGAATGACCAAAGAAGACGTTCAAGAGGGAAAGGACAAAACATGGACCAGGGCCCATGGACCCCCTCTCTGGACCGGGTTTACGGACTACTTGTAATACTTGTAACGTTGTTTGAACCGGGTACTTGTAACGATGTATGGACCGAGTCCATGGACTTGTGGAGTAGACTCAATTGCACTGACAGAGGTTTATTTTGATTTATTTCTTATTCTTTCTCTTTATTATTACCCTTTCGTGTTTCTAGGTAACAAGAAGGGGGTCCATATAAGTGGTCTATGGACCTGGGTCCAGAGAGGGAGTCCAAGGACACATGGTCCATGTTTGTCATTCCCCCGTTGAAGGCACAAGTGGAGAAGGGCAGCAAGAGTGAACATTGGTTTGGAGAGAAAGGATGCCATGAATCATGATGCCATGAGATAAGGAGAGAAAGGACGCAATGAATCATAACGCCATGAGATAAGGAGATAAAAGATGCCATGAATCATAATGCCATGAGATAAGGAGAGAAAGGATGCCATGAATCATGATGCCTTGAGATAAGGAGAGAGAGGATGCCACGAATCATGATGCCATGAGATAAGGAGAGAAAGGATGCCATGAATCATGATGCCATGAAATAAGGAGAGAAAGGATGCCACGAATCATAATGCCATGAGATAAGGAGAGAAAAGATTCCATGAACCATGATGCCATGAAATAAGGAGAGAAACGATGCCATGAATGATGATGCCATGAGATAAGGAGAGAAAGGATGCCACGAATCATGATGCCATGAGATAACGAAAGAAAGGATTCCATGAATCATGATGCCATGAGATAAGGAGAGAAAGGATGCCATGAATCATGATGCCATGAGATAAGGAGAGAAAGGATGCCATGAATCATGATCCCATGAGATAAGGAAAGAAAGGATGCCACGAATCATGATGCCATGAAATAACGAGAAAGGATGCCACGAATCATGATGCCATGAGATAATGAGAAATTGGTACTAAAGTGGAGTAAACCCGGCCACCGCGAATATGGGGACAAACCCAGATCAAAACTGGATAGATAATGGTGATGACGCATCACTGGCTGTCTATTATTTACAAAATGAAGGCCCTATGGATTTAGTGTTAGTTTTATGTCTGAGGAAAAGCTTTGACATAGTTTTGCTATCTCTGGTTTGACAGGACAGTAAAACAACGGGTCGTGATATGCAAAATAAGACAGACGCAAGTGGAGATGGAGAAAAAGAATGTTGGTTTGGAGACAAAGGATGCCATCAATTGAGTAAGATGGAGAGTGGGAGTTGGAGAGATTGCTATCCAAGTGGGTAAATCTGTGATGTATGAAACTTTTGATACAAGCATAAATTTTGACTGTGATCAATTAATCAATCCAATCTTTCTATCAATCATAATTAACTTAATCAATTCAGTAAAAACGTTTTTTCTTACCCGAATGCAACATATTTTGTATCCATCCATGGTGCTGGCTGTAGTGTAATGTAGAACTGGGAGCCATTTGTGTGTCGGCCCTTGTTGGCCATACCAAGAATTCCTCGCTTGTTGTGAGGAATTGAAAAATCTTCATCTAAAAATTCATAGATGAGAGGATAAAATGGCTGCATTACTATAGTATCATAATAATTGTGAATTTTAGATTTAGAATAAAAAGTGTTAAGAGAAAAATGAACAGCAAATTTGCACAAATCATGGCTAGACAGACTACACTTGGTTAAAAATCACTCTTTTATTAACCCTTTCAATCCCAGTTGTATTGTTAAATTCTCCCCACTTGAAACAATTCTTTTCATTGAACATGCTTGAGAGAATTTTGTTTTTTATCTCAAGCAGTTTTCCCTGTATTATCAATTTTCATTTTCTCATTACATAAAGTCTTAGTTTGTTTTATGTAAGGAGAAGTTAAATGTTGATAATTGACTGGGATTAAAGGGGTTAATAATCTTGCCTAAGGTAATAAAACTTAGTATTATGTTTGACCATCCTTCCGTATCCTCTATTTAACAATTAGACCAAGCAGACAAATAAACTATGAGTCAACAACCCAAGAAGCCACAAGCCAAATACAAACAATTCATAAAAACACGAATGTAATGTCCCTGAAGATATTGTAGTTTGATTTTCAGGTGAGGCCTGGGTTCTGTGCATCCCTTCATTTCTAAATTGAGGTGTAGGACCCAGGGCCCATCTGAAAATCAAGTCGATGATGTTGTACACTGTTTAATAAAAAATGAAATATGAGCTATGTGAACAAACAAAGGGTTGCAATAAAGTAACGTAACAGGCAATGCCAAAAAACTAAACCCGGCCTAATGGTCCAATGCAGAACTGGTGTTTATCTTTGGTTTCTGTAGTCTTGAGCAGATGATAGTCACTAGATTCTGCTGGACACTAATCCATCGCTCCCAGCAGACACTGATACTCATTTACCTACCCTTGTAGAATGGAAAGAATTAGATGAGTAGCCTTACTAGGAAAAAAAAGGTGCAAACCAAAAAATCAAACCTTGGCAATCAGCCAGGATTAAACTGAGGACTTTGTGGTTGGAAAGCAGAGATTTGACCAACTGTGACAACCATGTATGTTGTTAAATTTGAAACAAAAACTACTAAAAGACATGTAAATTGAAACCCTACAGACTACATTATTACCAAGAGCTCGGGGATCTGTTTACTAAGATTTCTCATTCTACCTTCAAACACAGGACCATAGATGGATTCTCCACCAATACCTCTGCCACCTTCAAAGTCTGTTAACCAAAAAAACAATCTTACTTTAATCAATATCTCACAGTTAACTCAAATATTGGAATCAATGGTTTAATGACTACTAATCTGATTACACTGCAAATAATGCAGTGTGTGATATGATAAAAGAAAATCCCTTGAGCAAACTCCTTTGATCAAGATTAATATAAATTATTATGATAATCAATATTTTGAGTTTTACTCATGTAGCCTTTAAAGATCATATATAGCCATCTATTTTATTCTTAACACCAAGCAACAACCTGCCACTTAAGATATTAAGGGAATTACATAGAATTCTGGCAGCTCCTAATAGCCATGCTTTTTGTAATGTACCAAAGTGAAGATCTTGACTGATTTGAGAAAGCCACGATTCAAACCTTGTAGAGATGATCCGATGACAATGGGAACTACCTTCCCTTCTCTACAGTTCCAAATTATGTTTTTAGTTCTCTTATTATAATTATACTATAACAATTATTTTTTATTATTATTACTCTACACTTAAAAATTAGTGACAACATAAAGTTTACAAAAATTTTCATCAGAACTATGAATGCCTTACCTCCTCCTTGTATCCATCCATTGGGTACAACCCTGTGAAGCAGTGAACCATTGTAGGACAGTTTCAGAGGTGGGTCATGTCTCTCAGTCTCAACTGATTTGCCAAGACACAGTTGTTTAAAATTGTCACAGGTCTTGGGAACCCGATTAGTGAACAACTAGCAGAGAGCAAAATAAATGTACAATACCACAGCATAAGACTTTCAAAATCTATATCCTTTACAAGCCAGGTAGCCTTTGCTTATTTGTAGTTTCTATAGTTATAAAATTCTGTATACTAAGCACAATCAGCACAGGTTTCAATAGAAGGCAGCTACTGATGGCGGACCGCCTATTATGAACAATAAGTTGAATGCTTTGGACTGACTGTGGTATCCAAATTTCCTAGACACTTTCAACCGCTCTCTTTGTTTTAAAAGTAAAATAGCCTTTCTAGGTTTACTAAACAGGAATTGTAATTCATAAATCTCTCAATTCTAGCAACCTTTTTTAAAAAATTTGTGCAAATTACAGAGGTTTACTGTAGGAAAATAATGAATGTCACATCTACTAATGCATTAAGTTTCATCGCATGATTTGCAGCAGAGAATTCTCTGTCAAAATCATAAATAAATGTATTATTTGCATAACATAACTAACGCCAACATTTCAAACACAGCCTGCTAATCCAAAAGTTCCCGAAAGCCCTGAATCAGTTATACTATTCAACTCTATAACTTCCAAAACTTTTAAATAATGATTATAATAATAATAATGTCACATTTCTATTGCACCAGCTACATCACCGGTACATTACAAACAAATAGAATTCTCGGCAGTGAGGGTCTTAGATTGTCTGCAACAGCAACTCACATACAGACATATTAATAACCATAAATGCCCTCAGTACTAGTGATAAAGACAGACCACAACATCGTGATAACTACCCTGCTCTTTGTGAGAAGTTTGTGGGTTCTTTTACTGTAAGTTCCCCAACAGAGAGATCAAGAGACTGGACCTACGGTTTAACGTTGTTATCTGAGAAGACACGAAAATCTTACCATTTGCAGATGTTAGAGCAAAGTAAGTACTTTCTCCTCAATTATTTTAAGAATCTGAGTGTTGGTCCGGCCAGGAATCAAACTTGCGACCTCCCGCACAGCAGACTGCATGGTGCCTTACCAACTAGGCTAACCAGGTGGCAGTCTCAACACGCAAACTATCACTGAGGGCTTTTTTTAAAGTTGTGGTGAATAAATTAACTTATAAATAAATTGAATTAACAATGTTTGCAAACCTTACCTCAATGATAAGTCTTCCTACAGCATCATTTCCAATGGCTATATCCATATAAACAAAGTCATGCTGAAAAACAGGTGAAAGAGTTAGTGTTGGTAAGTTTGATTTACAGTACCTGCACAAATCTGTTTATATAAAACTATTCTCACAACTTAAGCCTACCATTCTCATTGAACAAGTTGGAAACTAAGAAATCAATATTACTTTCAATCTTCAGTAGGTTGCTCTGATTTTCAAATTAATTTTTATTTTCTCATTCTAACCCATGACATATAATGGAATTAATGCTCAGTCAAAAATGACAACTGTCCCAAAACTGTATTATTTGCATGTTTCAAATCTAAAAAAAAACATTAAAGGGTTCTACTTCTCATCTAAATAATAAAAAAAGTGATATAAAGACTTTAAAATTGGACACAAAGGCTATGCATATGCATGTTAACAGACAGTAATAAACATGTAAATTATACACTGTATAAAAGAAAGAATACTTTACTGACATTTCAGATGTTAGTCCTTTGTCAGACTAAAAGTTAACAGACATTACCTTAGTATCAAGAAGATGGTTCTTATAACTTTCTTTCATCATTGCATGCCACAAAGGAAGAGGTCTACACAAACCAAAAATGACAAATAAATACAATTACCCACGGCAGTTGACATCAGATTTCTTTTTATAACAGATAAAGTCAGAGACTCCAAAGTTGCCTTATTATACAAGGGTTTTCATTAATAATAATGGGTTTTTAAGTTTACAGAATAATACAATTAAGTTATTGTAATGATGCCAGGTCCAAAACATGCTTCATTATTACAATGGGAACTTTGCTGTAAGAAGATTTATTATATTGGGTCTCCATGCATTATAGGCGAATTAATTTTTGTCAATAAATATGGCATTGTTTACAACTTGCTTCATCAGCATGGATAAGCTGGCTAACTTAAGAAACTTTGCATTGAACTAGCAAAATGATAAAATTTCTAATACTATATATTAAAAACAGTTTATAAAAAAATTTGGGCACAGTTTCAACTGGGTGGCAAAACTGTTAATGAGCCATACATTCTCTGTAAAATCTACTGACAGTATATCAAATTAGAGGAACACTATTTAGTATGATGTCACTCTCATATTTTCACAAGATGTTGAATGTACAAAACACTAGATCAATATCTTCAGTTCTTGTAATCTTAAACAGAAATTGGTACCTTTCATAAATTTATAAAAAAATCCTTTTCAGCCTGAGAAAAAAAATTTAGACCTGAACAAATCCTTGAAAGTTCTCTAATGTCATAAAATATGTGAGTGGGTGAAATGAAAAAAATTTGTAATCATCAATCACCACAAACCTTATTAAAAACAATAGCTATTGTGTTTTGTTTGAAGATGAAAGTATCACAGAGTTAATACCTAAAGTCTTTGTAATGATGATTTTCTTCAGCCCATCTCAAGAACTGTTCATGTCCTCCAATCAGTTGACCATCCACAAAAACCATCACACTCTCATCAAATCCCCACATTTCACCTCTCAGCTCCTACCAAAACACGAGCTTTTTAATTGTCAATATTAATAACAATAATAGTGATGATAAGAACAATAATAATAATAATAATAATAATAATAATGGAGTGAGATGGTACAGGCATGTGTTAAGGTGGGATGATGGCCATGTTTTGAGGAAGGCATTGGAGTTTGAAGGGAAAGGAAAGAGGAAGCTGAAGTGGACAAGGAGAGTAGGAGTGTTGGTTTGAAGAGGGAGGATGCAATGAATAAAGCGAGATTGAGAGTGGAAGTGGGAGAGATTGCTGGTAGAGTGGGGTAAATCTGGCCACCCCCGTTTACAGGGATAAAACCAGATCAAAACTGGATTGATGATGATGAATTCCATTCTCGTAGAGAAAGCATCCAAATATGGTTTGAAAAATCAAGAATTTTTAATTAACTGCACCCTCTAGGTTTTCCAGGGGCTTTTGACCTTGCTTTTGTGTATATCAACAATGTCATTACAGGCAACTTGAAATTAAAAAGAACTAAATAATTAAAAACAATAAAACCACAAAAAGTAAAAATAGCCCTTGAACTGAGTAGAATCAGAAGAAAGTCAAAAGTTGTACCATCAAGATATGCTCAATATCCAAAAGAAGACAATCAAGTGAAGCTCCAAGGCTGACAAGGCAGCAGCATTATAGTGTTTTGCATAAGTACCATGCAAGCACAAAAAATCTTAAGTGATCTAGATATATAGTTGTAAGTAATGTTAGAAAGATTTTATAATGAAATGCCAAAGAGGCCTTTTGTCTTCGAATGGACCAATCACAATGTGAATGGACAAATCACACTCGTGACGTCAAAGTAAGATAACAGTGTAGCTGTCTCCAGATCATTTTGATTTTCACATAAATTATGTAAAACACACAAGTTCTGAGATATTTTAGCTTATTAATGTTTACAAACAGCACCAGTTCTCAATGCAAGTACATGCACACTAAAGCTTTTGTATTTTTCGTTAGCACTTACTGTAGGGATAGCTATAATTATTAATAATATAATAATAATAATAATAAAAATACTTAATGATATAGCACAAATATAAGAAATATTTTGCATTGCTTTTCAAGAATAGAAAGTTTAAAAAAAATTAAAATCTAGTATAACATACTAAAATACATGTTAACAGTAAGAATAAGATACTTGGCCAAGTTTACTAATGAAGACAAGATCGAGAGCTTTCAACATAAATTATGTCATTTTCGTCAAATGTAATTACTAAACATTTTCATTTTGGTGAAATAAGCCTGAATTTTAATATGGAAAATGGGTTCATCCTCGGTGTATAAACCTGTAAAGGTTTTTTTTGTTTTGTCACTATTATGTTTGTTCTATCTATTGTCTTCACTTCATTGTTTTCTTTGTTCAACATCAATGCTGAACTTCAGGGGTTCCAACACCATGATATACTGTAAACCCATAAGGCTTGAAGCAAAGTCAAAGAACTTTCTGAAACAAACCATCTGTTCCATTCCATTTTCAGAAAAGTACAATCAAGTGAGCTTTTTCTGTTGTTTCCGTGATGTTTATGAAATGGACTTATCATATGAAGTGGATTTATCAATTTTTTTGTTTCTGTCACAGGAGAAAAACAAAGCATGTTTAGAAAAGCTACAGCAAGCACGAAAGATCAAATGTATAAAGTTAATGTCTACAAAAAATAATTATAATGAGAACTTTTTATTGCTCATGAAGTATTATCATGTTTTGCCCTAGATGAGAAAAAAATGCTTTTAAATTTCTTCAGGGAAGAAGACTGCTGCCTAAAAATAATGTTGAATCGGTGCCAGCAAAAAGAAATATCAACAATACCCTTTTTTTAGCAAAGATTTTGTTTTAGCAAAATAATTTTTAGTGAAATCTCCTTTTGATTTTCGTTTTAAGTATCGTTGCGTATTTTCCATATCTTTCAAAATTCCAATTTTCTTGGTGATTTAATAAATTTTGCGGCAATAAGGCTGTCCTTTTTGTTGTGACATGTTCGTGCAAGCAAAATCGGTTTGAGATATCATGCTGTTAACTTTGTAAGAATATTGCAACAGCATGCATGTCTTAGTCTAGACTTAGACTTATCGTCACCTCGTGATATGAAATGCTAAATTATCAAAAATAGTGTTACATCAAATAAAATATATCATCAAATGAATCTATTGATTTTATATAGTGTATAAATTTATCTATACAAAGGTTTAAATGTGCTTTAATACAATTACAGAACTGACAGTTTAGAGACTTGCATCGTTCTCAACAGCGGCTCTCGAATACTTTTTTATATTAATAATGCTCTCAGTACTTGACAACAAATTCAAAAGTATAAACCAAACTATAAAAACAGCCATATCTACACACAAAATATTTCATTTTATACCAATCAAAAAGTACATTATTAAACACTTTTATATTATATAAACTAACGGATGCTATTTTCGTTCCGAACGCAACTGTTAAAGTTGGGACTACCTTTTCGATTCTGAACTTACCTTCTTCTTTGCCTTCTGGAAGATCACCCAGTCACATTCAAGAAGCCCAACTACGAGGGGCTCATCGAAAACTTGAGGGTCTCTTTGCTGTAATTGCTTTAAAAATACATAGGAATCTTCACAAAATGACCAAACTATTTTCAATTTATTCAATCTAAAATACTTACTTGAGCAGCTCCTTTCACAGTATGGAATTCGACGGCCTTTAAGTGGCCAAAAATGGTAATCTTAATTCTTTTCGCCATGTTTCTCATCCTTCATCTTTTACAATGACCGGGCTCAACTTGTTGCTATAGTAACAACATCAAGTTCGAACCCAGACTCCGTGAACTTTGACCAAACGCCTGCATGGAAAACGCATGAAACAACGAGTGACCGTAATTTTACAAGAGATGACATCCTTTCTATAAACATTTGTTTTTTTAAAACAATTTTTAACAGGTGATTTTAGTTTGATTCACGACAACAACTTGTAGTCACGTGCAAAGGAAAACTTTACTGGAAGCGCTAGTTAAAGAACTAACTCTGTTTCCATTCAGTTTTTGTTGTACACTTTCTCTAAGCTAAAACTTTTAAAAACTCAATCGAGGCATATAACTACTGTGAAAAATGTTTCTAAAACGTTTTCCTTGCTTTCGCTGAATTACGGCTTCCTCAGGGAAAGCCATTTATTCTTAAATTTGGTTTTGGCTATGTGACTCTTCACAGGACTTCTTTGTTAATTCTCGATTTTTATTTCTTTATTTCAATATTTGTCAGTCGCAGGTTGTTTTCGAGTCGGTATTGAAAATTGGAATACAACTTTGAACTTGATAAACAGTTTAGCCTTTAGCTGGCACTTGTCGTAGCTGGCTACCCGTACTGATGCCGGAGTCCTAAAAAGGACGAAACAACTCTCTACGGTTGAAGTTGCTGACTTGTTCCAAGCTCTTACTCACATTGGTTCAGTAGTTTTCTAGCTATTCAAATTGATATTTCTCTCAAGCTGGCACCAGGGCGGGGGAAGCGGTGAAAATATTAAAACTTCACCAAAAGCTCGATTAGTAGAGTATATTAATGAGCAATAAACTAATTGCATACACCAGGAACCATATATATTGTCCTTGTAGTGCTAACCATGAGTTTTGATCTAGTGAGTAGAGCTTATAAAGTGTGGCCGGGAAAATGAGTAAGCAATTTTATTAAAGGAAGCCATACAACAACCTTTGTCAGAAATCTTTAGTTTTTTAAAAAGCAATATGTTAAGTGCTTACAAAAAGATAGCATAAAGATCTAATTAAAAAAAAACCAAAGATCTTTTCACAAAAAGTAACTCACTAGTTTCGTCATTTCCTGTTTTGCCCATGCGCGGCCGGCTGAATATAAATCGTTGTTTTAAACTCACACGCGCGCATGCGCAATGAATTAATTATTCCAGTGTGAGAAAGTGTCCTTCGACTTTTAATTGTTTGACATATGTTTGCTTAAAGGTAAAATGAAAAAGTTATTAAAGCTGTAAAAAGTATTTCTAATATAAAACACCTAAAAAACCAAACGTTTTCGACTTAAAAGTCATCAACAGAATCTTGAAGAAGACTTTTAAGTCGAAAATGTTTGGCTATGGTTTTTTATATGTCAGTATATTTGAAAAAATTTTTACGGCCTTAATAATTTTTTTCGTTTTACTTTTAATTGTGGACTGATATAAATTTAATCCAAATCACGTGATTACTTTTGAGCACGAGGAGACAGCCATCTTGAAAGGAAATAAACGTCTGAACAGACATAACTATAATAAAACGTTACATAAATATAAAACCCACACAAAAATGAATACTGCTTTATACGTCGCAGCCAGTTAACTCTCGTTGACGATGAACAGTTAAACACTAAAGAGCAAAATAATAGTCAACACGACGTATATAAATTTAAAGAAAACAACTATATTTCGGCTGGCTAAACCAGCCTTCTTCAGGTTTGAAAACTTTTTAAAAAATTTTTAGTTCAAGCATTGGTTTCGGCTCCATTAAATCCTGTACCAATTGTAGAACAATTTAGGTGGAGCCACCCACTAAGTGAGCACAGTAACTGAACAACGTTAGTAAAGTAAGGAAAATCAATAG
>JAOTRI020106193.1:0-13529 GCA_028564885.2 Zoanthus sanctaehelenae | reverse complement strand
CTCCACGACAAAGCAGCCATCGCTTCAGCTGAACCACGTTGCATTCTTCCGGTATTTCTCGAGGCAAAATTGCTCCGAGAATATCACGTTCTTCTAATTTTAAATTGTTTTTTTCATTCTCACGCTGCTTGGACGCCATGCTTTAAAAATTTGTTGACAAGCTGTCCATCCAAAGCCGAACTAGGCCCGCTCGGCCAAAAATAGCAAACTCGCGCCCACTCTTTTCTGTTCCGGGGAATAGTGAGGCTTTGAAGACTATCATTAACACAGAACTGGTAAATATTCACTATTGGCTTGGCCCCAATAAGCTCTCTCTAAATATTGAAAATGAACCTACAAAGAAAACTGGAAAAAAAATATTGGTGTTTACATACATTGCAATCTTTCATGGAAACTTCATGTAGAATATACTGCCAAACAATTCGGAAAAACATAGGAACAATATCCAAATTCCATATTATGTTGACGTTGGTGTCCTGATTAAGCTTTAGTGTGCTTTGATTTTCCCGTTACATGGATTACTGGTATGGCGCATTACCTACCCAACTACAAATAATCCACTTTTTGTCTTACAAAAAAATTTATACGCCTTATCACCTTTTTTCCATACTTGATCATCATTCAAGCCTAATTTTTTAAATTATTAAATATCGTCAAGCTGCATGACCTTGTGGACCTACATATAGCTACACTTGTATTCAAATACCATAACAATTTACTGCCTTCTTCTTTTGGCACCTTTTTTATGCAAGTTAACAAATTACATAACTACTACACAAGATCTGCAGCTTGCCAGTCATAATTAATACCTTCTCAGAGCAAGAACTAATTATGGCTAGTTCAACATAAGGTTTAAGGGACCAAAATATGGAACTCTATTGCTGATGTTATGAAAATTTAAAAAGAAGCTTAAAGATAATATTAATATATTAGTCTAAGAACACAAAATCAACTTGCTGTCAGAGTAATGCTTGATCTCATTTTGCAATCTTTTTTAACTTTAATTTATTTAATTAATGTGTGTGTATTTGTGTGTGTACTTGTACAACAGTTCTTAGTATTTAGCAACTGAATTAGTACCTCCAGCATAATTGAATCTAGTGTGTAAGTAAAATAGCTTCTTGACACTTAACTTTTTAGTTATTTCAGGGAGGCCGTGTTATTTAAATCTTTTTTACCTAGAACTGTAAATAATATGCAAATTATGGTACAAATATATCCTACAGTTGTCAGGAATTGAAATTTATTTCTACAGCTATATTAAAGTATTTCATTAATTGCAACCAATCATTCCATCTTCTGATGGGATACATTGATTGGCATGTTCTGGTACTCATCAACTTTATACAAGAGGATAACAGCATTATGGACTTAGAGTGACAGCATTTAGCTTCCTTAAGGTAATTTTTCATCTACAAGTAACTCTTATATTAAACTAAAATGATACAGCATCAATTAGCGAAGTTCTTAGCTACAAAACTATCTAATAAGCTGTTTTTTAAGGTGTTACTTTTACTTACAGATAAATAAAAGAGGTACGGCCCGTATACCATATCAATATACAGTGTATACTTGTCTATATACAAAGTGTATACTTGTATACCGTGTATATTTGTATATGATGGGTGCCTGAGAGGTAGTGCAAATATACCGTGTCCATATACAGTGTATACTTGTCTATATACAAAAGTGTATACTTGTATACCGTGTATATGAGAGGTGGCTGAGACGTACGGCCTTTATACCGTGTCCCTTTGCAGTGTATACTTGTCCATATACCTAAATTTTATTGTAATCATATCCATGTTATTAACATTTTATTGTCACACAGTGTTTCTCTTGTTTTAGTGTATTTTTTTATCTATTTACAAAATACTCAATTTTATTGTAATCTTATCCATGTTTTTAGCATTTTACTGTCACACAGTATTTCTTTTGTATTATTTTATTTTTATCCTTTTACGGAATCCTGGCATTTGTTCTTCAATTACTATCCAGGCAAACAAAAACTCTAAGCAGCTTCCAAGAACATACTCAATTTGTATTTCAATTTATCCATGTTATTAGCATTTTATTGTCACACAGTATTTCTTTTCTTTTATTGTAATCATTTACATTCAATTATGCCCTCTTCTTACTCATCAGTTTGTAAAATAATATAATACTTTTAACAAAAACAACGATGTTTTTTAAAGACATGTTTCGGCACGCTTATGCCATCATCAGTTTATTAGAATGAAAGAATTACAATGAATATCCAAAACAAATAGTAAGCTAGTTAATATCAAGACCTTTTGGAAATATAATAATTGTTCATGTTAATTATATAGGTAGCAGTTAATCTGCAATTGGCAGCATAGCTATTATTCATTAATGTTCTAAAACTGTCCAATTAAGGATAAATTTGTATTGTTTAAGATGGGGATTTTCCCTATTTAATAGACCAACTGTCCTATTTAGAAAAAATATGACAGTTTTGTTTCAGTCAATCAAATTGAAGAAAGTAAGAAACTGGCCAATCAACACAAAGCATACGGTCAGCGCTGTTGTCGCAATTTGTATTTGACAATGGCGGAGTCCAGCGACGCAGATTTGCCAAGTGTTTCTATTTTCAATGACATTTTCAGCAACACAACAACAAATGAGAGATTTCCTACATTGCCAGAACAAGAGCTTGCCATCCTGAGAGAAAAAAAAAACAAAACGAATGGAAAGTGCAGCGCAACGAACCAAGAGCATTTCAAGATATTCCTCGTCATAAACTAAACGCAAATCTTTGCCGATTATTTTCTGAAATTCGAAAAAAAGACGGTGACGAATATGAACCAGACAGTTTAGCAGTCACACAGTGCTCGTTGGACCGTCTCTTGAAAAACTGTGGCAGAAACTACAGTTTTTTGCGGGATCTTGAATTTGCAAAGTCAAGACAACAACTTCAAGCAAAAGCAAAAGAATTACGAGTGTAGGGTTACGGAAAGCGAAAAAATGCCTCTCATGTTTTAAGTGAAGCAGGCGAAGAGTTTCTCTGGAATTCAGGTCACCTTGGGTAACATTCTGCCCAAGCTCTAGTTAACGTAAACTTAAAAAATGTCACGGAACAATTTGGCCTAAGCGGAAGACAAGAGCACTATTCACTATTCAGTGCCCAATTCAACTGAGTAGGACTAGATGCTTGTCCACTTTGGAAATAATTGGATTCAAAAAATTCCTCTGACAGCCAAATTTTCACTGTCCTCTGAATTTTTTTCATCCAATTATTTCCAAAGTGGACAGCATGTAGTCCTATTACATTAAAGAAATAAAACATTTTTTCTGTGCCTCCATAGTGCTATGAAAACCGAGGTGCACGTTTGAGAGAATTCGAGAGCTGATCAGTGAAGCACGAGACTGCGTGTAACAACAACAATTTATTTTCACTTAGATAAAGAAAAAGTAACAATTATATAGGATAAACTTCTTAAAATTAAGAAAATTAAAGTACCTTTATTTCATAAATAAATTTTATATTTTCTTAAGAATACGATTTTTAACATGTCTGTTCTCTTGGTCAGGCAAAGACTTGAACATTTAATGATAATAATGACATCAGTTACAGTAACATGACTGTAAATGATCCTAATCTAAATTAAAATGCAAAAAAACCGAGTTTTCGTGTTGGAGAGCCTTGTTCATCACTTCGTTGATGGTAGCCAAAGCATGCTTCAGATGTTGGTAATTGATACTGGTCTGGTCGTCATCATATAAGTATGACATGGTAATTTTTCTTGGCAGGCCTCCTCGTGGTGGTAGTGGATATGAGGTACTATACAACAACAAAGCTTTGAGCTTGCAACCACAAGGATAGGAAGGGCTCACTGGATTATATTTGATATACTGATTAAAGAAATTGTAGGCCTGGGTCTTTGCAAAGTCATTAACATCTGGGGGGACAAGAAGTAAACACTGCTTAAACTCCTGTGGCCCAAATTCTTGTTCTTCCTCAATACAAATGAGACCAACTGCTGCCACAAGATTTCTCTTTATTATCTCCAAAAGACCAAGAGTATCAAGACCTTTACTAAAGTCGTTCAAGTCTTGTTTCCTACTCCACAATACTTTGTGTTCTTTTAGGGTGGTCACAAGAGCTTCTCCACATGTTCCAAAAGAAGCAAATTATAAGCAAATGAGATAACTTTTAAAATACTTTTAGAAGAAAGTTTACTTTGATAATGTTAATGTAAAATTACATCCACGATGAATAAATTATTCAAACTTTCCGAAACCTTCAAACAAATTTAAATTTTATTTCTGTAAATAAACTGAAAGAAAGAAAAGGGATTGACTGAAATGAGGTTTATTGCATTTTGTTGACGTGAAATACTTACTTGTTACTTGAAATACTTACGACATCAGAAAAGAAAAATGATAGAAATACAAACACTCATGCGTTATGTAAAATGAGAGTTGAAAATAACTGCGTATAACCCATTGGTTAACTGTTACAGCCCCAGGCAAATTAACAACCTCAAACTTCTCCTTACACAACTTAAACAAACCAATAGAACTGGTAATGAAAAGCAAGAAAGTGATCAATTGAAGTAAGCTGTTGAAGTTGAATAATATGGTGTGTTTGGGGCGTAAAGGCTAATTGTTTCATCTTTAGTTGATAATGAGTGTTGATGAATTAGTTTACTCTATATTGTAAACTACAATATTTGACACATTAATAAAGTCTTTATTATTATTATTATCATTGTTATTATTGTTGTTATTATTATTACCTGCAGAACCTGAAAAACTGGGACTAGTATTAAGGCTTGCATAGACTTTTAGGGCTATACTAGCAAAACTTGAAAACTGGAACTTGTATTCTGGCTACAATCAACATGTAACCCTGCACCAGCAGAGGCACTTGGCCTTCTGAGGGAACAGATTTCCGATGACTGATGTTCTCGTTGTTTTACCAATGGCACTTCAAGGCAGCAGCATTCCTCCTCAAGCTTCGTCACAAAATGTTGATGATTTCCATTTCTTTGAAAAACAAGTCGTTTCTTGCCAGGCCCAGCACGAATTAATTCATCCATTCTTTCTCTTGATGGTGTAAAGTTTTCATCTTTACGTGCTAAATCACATATATCATGTGTCCATGTGTCTATGTGTTAGCTGGTGTGTTTGGTCTAAAGCTTAACCTCCTTGGGACACATTGCATCTCTTTGTTCTGTTACTATAGTGTGTAACGTGACTTAAAGTTTTCCATTTAAATGTATAATTTAAAATTCCTTCTTTTAAATTCCAGATATGTTTACTTCATTCTGTTGAATTCTGCTTTGCGTTTAATTTAAAAGAAGATTTATGGTTTGCGAGCCTATATTTAAAATCTGTTGCTAAAAACAGCTAAAATCTTCAGATTCAATACCGGTTGCAAAGGAATGCCTACTGGAAGGAAAATGTTTATCAAAAGACATTGTATATCAAGCTTCTGTGAAATGCGGAGAAAATGAAGAAACTTGCGTGGCACTTACTGCAGGTAATTGCTTCACTAAAACAAAATTTCATATCCAAAGTCCGTATCAGCAGGCTTGAACCACTGCTGTGCACCATAAAATGGCGAACAATTCCTGGCCTGCTTCGGCCAGAATTTAAGTCTCCTTGACTATCACACCAAGATGCAATACTTGGCCCATAGTGACGGCGTCTTGAGTGCATTTCTGAGCCATAGTCTTCACCATGTATTGTAACACTTAAGAATTTCTTAAAAAGACTAGACATTTTTAATGAAAATCCGCTGACATATGGATACAACTTGTGGTAAACAGATTCAAGTGCAACAGAGTCATCGTGAGTAAGGCTACCCATTTTATATGACTTGCAGAGTTTGCCCATACAGACTGTTTTTCAATTAGGGATCCTGTAGAGGCCATCATTAGGGGTACAGATACTTGTGAAGTTGAGTTTATAGAAGACTCAATTTGAGACAAACAAGAGGAAAGGAACAACTCTTCATATTGCTCTGGCAAGCAATACTACATACTAGCAAGGAATCCTGAGGTCATGAACTTGCGCATAATTTGGATTTCCACAGTCTTACTATTTGTGAGGTATGCCTCGAGAATGCCATTGTACCGTTCAAAGCTGAACGATTGACGATTTACCATAAAGGCTTTCATATTCTTTAAGAAAGTCCATGAATTTAGTGTCAGCAAGCACTAGGTTTGTTTAATGATACAAGGCTTGCCAAAATGTCTAAAAGCCAAGACAAATGGCTGCCAGTAGTGCATATCTCTTTCAGGTAGCACATCTTTCAGCACATACACTAAATATAGCAGTAGAAATTTTTTCCACTGCGCTGCTGTGTATCCACCATAATTAGATTGGACGTTTACCAGAAAGTCTCCTTAATCTGATGTAGCACAGAAATACTTTGTTATGATTAATTTCTATCTACTTTACAAACGCACGCTTTGCTGTTCTCAGGAAAAGGTTGTGCATTGGATCTATCACGCACATTGTCATACTCGAATAATAAGGCAATTTCAATAGAGCAGTATATCTACTTCCAACTAGACTTTCCATCTTCTCATTAGCATTTTTACACTTGCAATTTTTTACCCGCATAGCGTCTCTTCAATGTTGCTTAGTTGTCTTTCTTGGCCAAGAATCCTTGTCCTCAAAACCACTAAAATCTTTCGTTTCTCCAAATCATCCACGAGACTTTTTATAGCAGTGAGAACAACCTCAATTAGCTTGATGTCCAAGAAACCCACACAGTTTTAGTGCTGCTGGTATGTCTAAGGTACAGCACAAAAGCACTGTTTGAATTTTTACTGAATCTTTTGGGCTGTTGAAAGTATTAACATTAACTCCTTTCCAAAGTGCTTTTAACTCGTCAACTGCAGGCCCCAGAAAATGGTTTAATGGTTTCGGTATTTTTTTGTAATGCAGGGATAATGCCGACCAATATCATATTTCCGTTCTTAAATCTCATATGTCGTGGTAGGTTCATTAGCACCATGAACTTGACACCAACAGTCATTTCTATGTTTAAATGGTTTCAACCATTCCACGTTCAGCATTAGGCCATATGAGTGGGGTAAATTAAGGAAGTCCTTTGTGTTCTTCTATCTTTGAAAATCCTTCCACACTTTTCCATCTGCATACAGGTCCTCACCAACATCCCTTGTCCTCCACTTTTCACATTCTTCCTCAAGACCAGGTCTCTTTAACATATCTTCTACAGAATTTACAATTCTCCTCTAACAAAAGGTCTTAATTGCATAAAATTTGCTTGTTCCATCATTCAAATAACTTTTTGTGCTAACTTTTCACCACGGACCTTGGGTCTTTTTGCATGGGGATATGCTACATGGGAACAGGTTCTTGCAATAGTTTTCTGCCCATTGTGGTACAATACCATGTCCATATCATAAACTTTTGCGCACTCGGGATTGGACACACATATCTTTGTCAATTTTCAGGAACTTTCTAAGAGAGTAAAGTGTTATTGGCATATTGGTTGCTAATACCATAAAAAGTTCCAAGTTCATGTGATGCTGTACCAAGCTTCCAAAACAACGGAACAGATGTTGAAGAAACTTTAAAAGCCGTTCAATAGCATTGTCACTGATATAGTTCTTATATTGCCACACTAAAACAAATTGACAAACCATGTCAGTATAATATTCGCTTCCTGATTCCCATCAAGTTGGGAAGTCGGGTCTGGCAATTCAAACGCATTATGATCATTAATTACACTGTCAACATTGTCCTCTACATCCCCGTCAAAATAAACTGGTACATTATATTCTTCAGAGCTTGATTCACCAGATTCTGAATCTTCCTGAAATGAAATCTATAATGATAAACAATGCATCACTTACTATTTTAGAATATTATATAGCTACCTGTAAAACCAAGGTCAAAAAAGCTATTTAAAGGTTATTTAAGATTTTGTCGTGATCATGAGTATACGAAGTGACTACTAAGTCATCTGCCTGAATGATTGCATATTTATAAAGTCGTTGACGAGTTTCTATGCAATCAAATTCAACTCTACCAAATTACCTAAGTTAGTTTAAAGATTCCATGAGCAGGGAATTATAACTTCCTGTGCTGTCAAAGTCACTCTGCCAAGTAAATTGGCTTCAAGATTCCATGATGCACAGTCAACACAACAAAGTTACACAAACCATTATTTGAGCTATATCATCTTTGTCATTCTGATTCAAATCTTCACCAATCCCACCAATCATCTATTGTTAAAAAGGAGCACAGTGGGTATATGATGTAAGTTAACCCTTTTCTAACAACACCGCCTTCCACCGCTATTAGAATGTACTACTAAGTTCACAAACTCAATCTCTGTTAAACAACAAAACATGTTTCAACTAAGGTTTTAAAGCAAACTTTAGTTGTTTCTTTAAGTTTGGAAAGGCAGTGATGCAAAAATAAACTGTCATTTCTCCACAAAGTCATTAGTTGAAGTACAAAAATTGAAACAAAATACCGTTTTGCGTCATTTTTTGAACGGGAAAATCAACGATGTTTCGCCTTGCATTTTTTGACGAAATTTTCATTCCCAGCCAACAAAACAGTTTTCACAACAAAATTCAGACCTAGTACTTAGATATAGTGAATTTTTTTAGCTTTTTTTAAGTTTACGGATATATCTACAGCCGTTTTTTGTGCCAAGCTTGCCCCAACGTGTTTCCCGCCATTTGCATGACCCAAATGAATTCTGGGATACCCCTAAAATTTTGACAAGGACAGACAGCATTGTACTAAAATGTTAGTTTTCACCTTTAAGTTAGATTTGCTGCGAATTAGTTTTCATTATCAATTTTATTTTTTCATCAAGTAGTTTTCAATCGATCTATTTTTATAGTCAAGCATCAACATGTGTAGCCGCTGTCGATTATATCGGCGGGTGCAGACCTGGTGGTTTTTCTTGTTCACAATATGGCATTGAATGAAAATTGTTTGTTTGTGCATGTTAGTGCTTTTGGACGGTATCCAGCAAAAAAGAGCTACAATGTAAGTTTTAACTTTCAAAAGTTTTGTTTTGGTTTTGGTTTCCTACAGTTACATAAACTTTATTATTGTAAATGTTTAGTTTCACTGATTTTAAAATGTCATTTAAATTCGCGTTTAACACAGCTTAGGTCGAGACTATTTGTAATCCTTCCGAGAGAGGCTACTAATTTATTCATTTCAGACGTTCCGACAAAGGAGGTCCTGCCCGAAGTTACCGGAAATGACAAAGACGATCAAAGACAAGACAGAGATTCTAAATTTGTAATAACAATCAGCCATAAAAAAATGGTTGTGTTCTTTTGTCTCCATTTTTTTTCAAATATCAAATGAAAATGTACGCTTTAAAGAATGTCAACTATCTCTATTCTAATAGTTTTTTTGTCCTCGTTGAGCTGGATTACAAGTAGGCTCTTCGCAGTCATCTAGCACAGTTAGTGCTGCATCAGCTAGTAAAGACAACCCACAGGTTACCTCTTCAGCGACAGCATCCAAACTCTTCATGTCATCAACATCTGACCAAAGGTTTATGACATCCTCACTTACTTCATCAGATCCCTCCACCTCAATTACACCTGAATGAAGCTGTTCAGCAGCTGGCACCTGAAAAACATCTGAGAGCAGAACCTTCTTAACGTACGAATCTTTTTTTTCCTTCGACATTGATCACAATCCATGTATCTTCTAATAACTGCAAATGCTGTAAGGATGGATGGAGACAATACAGCACTTTGTCGATGATGGCTCACCTGACATTCCGCACTTGTCGTCCAGTTAGATCTCTCATCTTAACCATAAATTTATCAACGGTAGACTCTTTGTGATCTGTTTCACTACTTAGAAGACTGTTAGCACATTCAACTTTATTGCTGTAATAAGGTTTGGGGGGCTTTCCAAGTCCTGCCTGCTGTCACACGGTAGACAGCATCTTCTTTTTCATTGCGTCAGCTTTCTTCTTTAGAAACTATTTATGGAATTGTAACCCTTTCACTCCCAGCCGTTCACTCCATACGCTCTTAAGAGTATCAAGTCGGACTTGAAACTCTTCTTCATCTTCGGAATCAACTATACCTTCTTCAAAATTAATCTGAAACCTTAATGTTGCCCAAAGATATCGGCCATAATACACCTTCTGTTAGTTTCGTCAACTCCAACAGATTTGAGATGATTTACAGTGTTATTCTTGAAGTGATTTCAAATTATTGAAGAAAGAAAGCTGCAGTTACCGTAGTTGCTGTAAGTTGTAAAAAGCTTATTTTATTCCTGTATTTTTAATAAAAGGCTTGCTTCCCGGGGACTGCCTAATAATTCTAAAACAACAAAGTTTCGAGTTTCAGCTTTTGACCAATATCATTGAATGTTTAGCTGATTATTTTGTTCGCGTTATTCCCTTTAAAACAATTGCGTTCAATTTATTAAGAATGTTTTTGATTTTTCTATTTTAGGATTCTTTAAACACGTTTTATTTCAGGGCTGAAAAGCTCTAGATATCATAAAGGTGTTTCTTTGTTTACGGCATTAATCGTTTTGGATTTCTGGAGCAATAAAGCACAAAAGAGCGATTTTCACGGGAGATAAATTTTTTTTATTAGCCCAACATTGTAAAACACAATCATGATTTTGACCTTGACGACGTTAAGATCATTGACCGCTGTTCCGAATGGTCAAAGAGATAGTTCTTAGAAGCGTGGCATTCACTTTGCGAGCCTAATGCCATTAATGAACACATCTACATTCCTTTGATGTTTCTGCGGTTCTTTTAAAGCACTCATTTGCATTCGTAATTGCTGAAAAAGGTTATAGTATTTTAACCGAACGTCCACACAAAGTTTTTAGTCAGTGACAACAATTTTTTATTTCTTTTTATCATGCCTGACTACGGCTATAGTATTTTTAATAATTACATGTAAGTTTTCGAGTTTCGCAGCTGTGGTCTTGAATGCAATAAATGATCTGCAAAGATGTTGAATGCCGCCTTCTCTTTTTTGATGAATCATCAATGGCTCTATCATCACGGGGCTCACACCACTGTTTGTAAGTTTGACATAAATTTATTGGAGTACCTTTCCTGAAAAGCGTCGGCAAGTTCATCTATCTGTTGATATATTTGAAAGCTTTTGTTATTTTTCAATGTTAGAATACGGGAGGGGCTAAAAAATTACCGTACCAGAACAATCACGTGGTCTTGGGCACCTAATTCGGTCAATACTTAGACCAGGTGAAAGATGCGGGGGAAAAAGTATTTAAAAAAACTTCTGTAATAACCAAAAGTAAAAGCAGCAAAGCTTACCTCAGAGTCATCCGTTGTGCTATCCACTACAATTGAATCTTTTTTATTTCTGCCTCTGCTAAGGGATAGAAAGATTACATACTTTTCCAGTTACATTTGTCAACATATAATACCATATATGCGTACCAAATATTACGGTGTTCAACTTATCTATAGAGAAAAATATCGCCCTGGGAACCCCTACAGTTACCATCTACATAACATTGTCCGGCTACGTTGCCAGCGTGGTTGGTCCTTGTGGTGTGGTGGTTAACACGTCGGACTAGTAAACCGAAGATGTGGGGTTTGATTCCTGTTGTTCAAAAGCCGATTAGCACTAACCCAGGGTTAAAGTTTTAACCCAATATCTTGGTTACAATCGTACAAGGAGAGATTTTAGCAGTAATTTTGAGATTAACAAGACTTTTCCTAGAAAAATTCCAAACAGCATTCATAAATAACCGTTTACCTTGGCTTTAAGAAGAAATTCCCGTTTGAATTTTTGCTTAATCCAGGGTTAAACTTAACCAGCCTTTGACCAACTGGGCGTAGGGCGCGGATTGCAAATAAGTGTTCTACCTAATGTAAAGAAAACTTGTTTGCTTTTTAGTTATGATACACAGTAAATGACCAATGCCGGTCACACAAAATGGGACGTTGTCGTTTTACTGGTATTCATCGTTGACCATGTAATTAACAGAATGTTATTTGTCCATTTGAGGATCGAAATTTTTTCTTTTCGTGATCAAGAGTGGGCGCAGAGTTCTATTAAAACCTTGCATTGTACTGATAGTGCTGTTGTATATGGCATGTTTATAAAAAAAAATGGTGTGCTTTTCTTATGGCAGATAGCAAATGATGAGCACCTGTCACGCAAGATTGGGCCAGGCGAAGTTGAAATACTAAAAAAACAGAACAAAGAGCTTTTGTGTAAACTTGAGCAGACCAAAACTTATTATGATGGGAGGCTTGCTGAGTCCGCTAAAAAGAACAAAGATTTGAAACAGCAGCTACTGAGTTTGCAGGTTGGATTGAAAATAAACTGTTGTTAACCCTTTCAATCTCAAGTAATTATCAACACCCAAATTCTCCTTACATAACACGTACAAAATAAAAATTTGGCCATGAGAAATAGAGAATTGATCAATCAAAGCAATCCACAGAAGAACTTGTTCAATGAAAAGTATAGTTGTAACAAGTTGGGAGAATTTAGGAATTCAACTAGGACTGAAAGGGTTAAATTAATCTGTGATCCTGTGCGTGAGAGTGTTATTGGAAAGTAGTATAAAAACCTGTTTGTTTCGGCTAATGAAGAAGGTTCCTTCTTCCATCTGCAAGTAAAAGCGTAACATTTTAGTCCAGGCTTAGTCGGCCCCTCGACTCCATAGTGACCTATTTAGTGCATTGCTCCTTTAGAAAACAATGGGCCAAGCTAAGCTAAATCCTTATACGAGCCTAGTGGCCCATGGGGCTGGCGCTTATCTCCGGTTTCCGTAGTGTTAAGCAGATGAGAGTCCTTGACTCCCCCTGAACTGGACACTAATCATCGCAGGTTAGCTGTTTTAGATAACAGTTGTTCTCGTGTGTTGTGTGATGGCCAGATAACCTGTTCAATTTTTCGTATCTCCCTAGTTGTTGACGTGTTGTATTTGAGCACAAGATCAAAAGAAAAAACTCCAGGGGCGTACCTAGTAGATTTTTTCAAAGGGTTCCAACCCCCTCCTCTGTCTCCATCCCCTTTGAACTGTTTTTGTATACTATGATATTCAGTAGATATTGAAATGTATGTGCAACTCATGATATACCAATTTGGCCTATATCTTTGTGTTTGCTCAACTTCGCTAAGTTGCGGGTGATCGCAAACTTGGCGACACAAAGGTGCAAACAAGAGAGCCAGGTTGCCATAATGGTCGTCAGTTGCGTACCTCCCGCCTCAACGACCTGGGATCAATTCTTGGGCTCGTCGTGTTGTCTGAGATTTGTTGATCTCGATCTGACTCCGAGGGTTTTTCTCCAGGTACTCCGGTTTTCTTCCCTCAGCAAATTCGAGTTTTTACGCCAAGATGCGAGCCTGTCAAGTGATTGAATATTAGCCTCTGGCTAGGCAGGATGGGCAAGCACTTCCTTCGCAAGTGACATTAAATGAAGTATTATTATTGAAACAAATGATGGAACAACGTGCCTCTTGTGTCTGAATTTACAGTTGTTGTATTCGAAATTCTAAAATATTAAACAGTTAGAAAAAGTTTAAGTT
>JAOTRI020106192.1:0-24269 GCA_028564885.2 Zoanthus sanctaehelenae | reverse complement strand
AATAAGCTCGTACCGCGTGGATTTTTAGGACAAGAAAAATAAGCGTACCGGTACGTCTATTAGGCACTTGAGAGTAACCCGATTGCTGCATCTTCCACACACAAAATCTCTCCCAAACCTCACGGTCACTCTCTTTACTTTTGCACACCTACCATGTATCCATTTCACACATTTCACACACAACACTGAAATTATCACTCTGGAACACCTCTCTTCCTCAGTGCCCACTCTACTGTACCTTTCTCGGAACCCTGTCAAATGCCTTTTCTAAGTGAACAAAGCACATAATTATGCAACCTTTTCTCTTTCTCCAAATACTCCTCTTGCAACCTTCTCAAAATAGACACTGCATCTATTGTTCCTTTGCCTGGCATAAAACCAAATTGCATCTCATTCACTTTTACCACACACTGCAATCTCTTCTCCAGAACCTTTTCTATAATTTTCATTGCATGTTCAAGCAACTTCACTCCCCTATATGCCTCACAACCCATTGCATCCCCTTTCCTCTTGAATATTGGTACCATGACATTCAGCACCCACTCAATCGGCTTTCCTCTTCCATCCAACACACCTTGACACAGCTCCACCATCACACCAATCCCTATCTCCCCACTCCCTGCTATCATTTCCACACTTCCGAGGGTCCAGCAGCCTTTCCCGCTTTCATTTCCCTTATTGCCTTCACCACTTCTTCCTGACTAACTCTCTTAACTGGTCCTTCCACCAATTCTGTCTTAAAACATTCTGATCCCATTCATTTTCTTCATTCATGATTCTTTCCATCTGTTCTTTCCATATTTTCCTGCTACATGTACATCTTTCTCACTGAAATTCAGCCTACCATCAATACCTCTCATGCATCTTCCTCTCTCAACATATTTAAACACCTTGTTCAGATGCTTACGCAGCTGCCTCCATTGCTTTCAAGATCACCTTCTTTGCTCGATTCTTCAAGTTCTTATATCTTGCCTTATTTGCCTCAGTCCCACTTTTACTCATCTTCTTATGTGCATCCTTGTTCCACCACCATGTGTCACCTTGAACTCTCCTCCCTTTTTACTTCCCACATACTTCATCACAGGCCTTCAACACTCCTTCCCTAAAACACTCCCACAAGTCTGGTGCATCAGTGCTTAGCAACTCTCTTACTCTTCCTTCAAACATTTCCCTTGTGTCGTCTTCTTTCAGTTTCCACACCTTCCTTCTTTCTGTTTATTCCTTTCTCACCACTTTTTTTACTTTCTTCTTAACCAGATCTGTGACCACCAGCCTGTGCCAAAGCTCACCTGGTATGACCTTCACATCTCTCAAATACTTTCTATTCCCTTTTCCACCAGTACAAAGTCAATCTCAATCGTAATCTCTCCAGCTTTGTACGTTACTTTCCTCTTCTCCTCTTTTTTGAACCATGACTTGTGTTTGCCACACATACTGTAACTCCTTTTCATCACAAAATTCTAACAGCATCTTTCCTTCCACATTTCTCTCCCCAATTTTATTCCATCCAGGCACACCTTCATAACCCTCAATCCGTTTACCAACATTAAAATCGCCCATACCCAATACTAGCTCACCAACACTGTTAAGTTCCCACTCACTCCTTGATTCATCATAAAAACATAATGGAGATTTAATAATTGTTAGTTGCCAGGATTGTTATAAAAAATAATACTGGTCAATATTGTAAATGGAATTGAAATAATTTATAATAATTAATATTGATAAAAATCAAGGGTTACATACCGTACCTGTCAACTTTGCTGGATAAACCAAGAGTCTCCAGGTTTTGCAGCATATCTCCCGGTCTCCTGGCTAAGTGCTGAAATTTACTGTATAATCACTGGATTTCTGTTGCAACAAGAAACTTGTGTTTCTTTTTTTTTAATCTCCAGGTTTCTAGATAACTGGGGTTGACAGGTACAGGGTTAGACTTATATTAAGTGTAGTTATAGATGGTGTACTTATCACATTGCTCTTGAATTCTCTTCTCTTTTAAGATGATCATTAATAAGCCTTGGCTGTTAGAAGTGATCTTTGATCAACAGTAACAACAGTATCACTAAACTCTTTCTTTTTGTTTAGCTCGGCTGCCATGTTTTGGACTGGACATTGGAGGAACCCTTACCAAACTAGTTTACTTTGAACCTGAGGATCAATATATTAAGTCAACAGAGCAAGAAGCTATAGGGCTACAGGCAATACAGGAGTTTATTACCTCACATGTGCACTATGGGGAAACTGGAGTACGTGATGAAGAATTAGAAATAAAAGATGTGATAATTGGTCACAGGAAGGGCAACCTTCACTTCATTAGGTTTTCTACGTGTCAAATGAGGGCATTTATTGAGCTGTCGAAGGAAATGAATGCTGCTGTCTGTGACAGCATAGTGTGTGCAACTGGAGGTGGAGCCTTTAAATTTGAAAATGAGTTTTCTCAGGCAAGTGTTTGACTGTGTACATGTCTTTGTAATGTATTCCAGTTTTGTTTGAAATGAATTCAGCAACATTTGAGATTTAGAATATAAAGCAAGGCTATTTACTCTAAACCTAATCATTACAAATAAAACAATTGGTTTTAAACAAATAAGTCAATGAAAAGCAACTTTTACTGCCGGTTTTAAATTGCCAGCAAATTCCTTAAATCCACTTTTGATGTGGTACATGGCACATGTACTGTATAGTGTGAACTGAATCAGAACTTGTTGCTTGAAAAAAGAAAATTTGCATAATTGTACTTTATTTAGTAAAAATTGGGTGTATTGCTCCAGGTCAGAAATCAAAATTTAGACTAGCTACTTTATTTAATTTTAGTCTGGTTCAGTATTAGAAATTTGCAAAATTATTTAATCATAGTCGCTGGCAACTGCATACTTACATAAGTTTAGTGTAAGGGACTTGTGTATTGATCTGTGGTATGTTGAAACTAAGAACAACCTGTACATGTTTTTCTCCAGGCTTTGAATTAGTGTCAAATGTTGATATACAAACATTTGATTTGATTGTTAACTTTTTGTACATATATTGTAATATACATTTACAAGGATATCATACACGTACATGTACCTTTAATTTGGTTGCATCTAGTTACAGTATATTGATTTCTTATTATAGATAGAAAACATATTAAATTAAAACATTTTGTATTTATACAGTACCGCTCACGCGTAACTTAACATCCGCGAGCGAGTTACATGCGATTCAATTGCGAGTGATATCTTCATGCATCCACGGCACTCGCAAAATACGCTCTGTTAATAATTAGTCTATAATTTTTGCTTTGCGAGTGCACTAAACACACAATTCACTCGAAAAGTACAATTTGCGATACTCTTGGGATTAAGATCAGACTGTTGTTTCAAACATGAGAGCAAAGGTATTATGAATTACTAATTTATGTGTGATATTCAATTTCACGTTGCATAAACATAACAAGTTTTGTTTTAATTGTCCTAAAGAATAAATAAATGTTTATTTAAAATTAACTCTTTGATCTCCTGTTGATAAACTTCAAAATGTTTTAGCGACCAGAAACTCTGAAACTCGACAATGCTTAAACAGAGATGCAAGGAGTTTTTAGGCAATATCAGTTGCTGAAATAACAAAGTGTTTATATGACCGGCAGCCGGTCACTCAACTCAATACACTAAATGGCCGGTAGTTCAGTTTTTCTATAAAAACAAAACTTTTAAAAACTAAACTCGACATCATATGTTTTTATATGTTTAAATAACTCTCTAAATAACAATTCAGAAACTGGTGTTTCAAGTGAAATTTTGTTTGTAGTTTACGCTAGGCACTTCGTACTCATGGTACTGCAATATTTACATTTTACAGCTGTTCACGACTGGTCAAACAACCCAAAAATCTAAATGGCCGGCGATTCATTATTTCTTTTTTACAAAATAAAACTTTTATATATGAAACTAAACATCGAATGTTTTACATCTTTAAAGAGCTAAACAATTCAGAAACTGGTTTTTCATGTGAAACTCAGTTTGTAGTTTACAGACTGCAATATATTCATTTGACACTTGGTAAAACTTTTCTGTCAATCCACAATTAAAAATGTGGGTCTTATATTTGGGAAGAAAATTATTTTAACTAGTTGGAGAAACATTAAATAAAATCATGTTTGTTACTGAAAGGCATGCAATTAGAGACACACACTAATAACAGAGGTTATTGAATGCATGCCACTCCATCAGCAATCATCGTCATCATCATCAATGACAATAATTGTTATGATCTGAGTTTAGCTTTGTAAAAAGGGTGGCCAGATTTACTCAACTCAGGCAGCAATTTTACTTACTCCACTTTTCATCTTGCTTAATTCATTCCATCCTCTTTCAAACCAACACTCTTGCTCTCCTTCTCCACTTGCACTGTTCTCAAAACATGCCCACCATCCCTCTTTAAAACACGTGCCCATACCATCTAACTCCATTCTCCTTTGCCAACATCTCCATTACAGTACTGTAAGTCTTTGTTCCTCTCCATCAGTTTTGCACCACATGTTGCTCTTACCATTGATTACTTGGTCCTTCTCCAATCTGCCATCTTACTTTCCCTCAGACACCTTGTCTCACTCACCTATAATATCACGGATCTTACACATCTCTGATAAATTATTCCTTTCATCTTAAAAACAAGAACCTTTTTTAATTCAGTAGCTTTTCACATTGGTTAAAGTTCACCTACCCAATTCTTTCTCTTGCAGTCACAGTCATCTCACAACTATTACAAGTTTGCATTCACTCTGTCCCCCGAATAACTGAAACCACTTTCTGTTTCCACCTCTTCACTACCAAGTGTAATTTGCAGGATGCTGATTGCAGAATTAATGTGATTACAGCTTACTAGGTCAGTGTAAGTACACTGTACATGAAAAAATAAAGCTTAATCCTAACCCTATATATCTAATTATAAGTCGTATCCTAATGCTAAAGTTATATGCATGAATGGAAAATTTACATTATGGACGGGATTATAGAAAAGTTGGTGGTATACTGTACTTTTTCTGCTAACCTTGTATATGGTAGTCGTTTTCTGCATTCAGCATATTGCAAATTACTTCTTCCTCCTCTTCCCACAACTTATCTGGACACTAGCTGTTCCCACTAATCCGTTTGCTTGTTTCCTGAATTTCTCTGAGACCCTGCTGTCACTCACCATGTATCCATTTCTCATATTTTACCTATAACACTGATTACTCACTTCCCTTAAATGCCACATGAATTTATATAGCTATCTTACTTACAGTCACTTCACCTGTGTCACAAACTAGTATTTGTTTTCCCAAGGCTCACCTTCAGACTCATGCTCAGGAAGTTATCCTTCCATTTCCAGATCTTTTCCCTCGGTCACTTCACTATTTCACTTGTCAAAACTAAGTCATTCACTTTCAACATTTCACGAGCATTGAAACTGATTTTTTACCCTCTCCTTAACTAGGTACATCAACTACATTTGCCTGTGGCTCATTTTTCTCTTGGTACTTCTTTCACGAACTTAAAATTTACACATTGTTATAATTATTTATAACTGAACAGAGTATGCGGACTTATAAATGTTTGTTATTTCTATAGTATAATTAAATATTTTACACTCTGTTTATTTAGTTTATTAACTGAATTTGTAGGACCTGTGGAGGAGTTGTGTGAAGAGGTGGAATCAGTGAGAGGTTTCTGCTATTTGGGAGATAGAGTGAACACCAGTGGTGGTTGCGAGGCAGCCGTAACGGCAAGAGTAAGAATTAGTTCGGTGAAGTTCAAGGAATGTGGAGAGTCGCTGAACTTAAAAAGATTCTCTCTGCAGATGAAAGGAATGATTTATCAGAGTTTTGTGAGATCAGCGATGCAAAATGGAAGTGAGACATGGTGTTTCAGAAAGAATGAGAGTACTCTTGTAACCTTCTCAAATTAAACACTACCTCTATCGTTCCTTTGCTTGGAATAATACAAAACTGGATCTTGTTCACTGTTATACAGTTTACATTGCATACTCTAGCCAATTCACTCTACTGTAAGACCCCCTTTCCCCTTAAAAATTGGTAACATAACACTTAGCTTCCTCTCAATCATTATTCTTTTTCATCTAACACACCTTGACACAGCTTCACCATTATATTAATCCTAATTTTCTCACATGCCACTATCATTTCAGCACTTACTTTTGAGAGTCCTCTTATTGTCCCCACAACTTCTTCCTGACTAACCCTCTCGACTGGCCTTTCCATTAAGTCTGCTTTTACATTCTTATCTCACTCATTCTTTTCATCCATACAGTAGTTCTTCCCATTTGCTCTTTCTTAACTTTACCTTATCTTTCTCACTGAAATAGGACACACGCCACAAAATGTAAATGCTTGATTATGGTAGCTAGATTGATGATTTTATATATGACGTGAAATTTTTAGATTATTAAAAAAATAGCCTTCCCTTTAAAATAATCTAAAACTTTAATTTTCATACAAAGTCATTTTTCATTTGAAACCTGTCAAGAAAGTATAAAGTGCAACCCAAAGTAATATTTGTGGAGTAGATACTAATTTACAGTTTGAAGATAAAAATGCATCACATGGCTAAATTGTACTACCCTCAACGAGAAGCTTTAAATAATCTAATGAAAAATCGGACTAGAAAAAAACTTTTTCCTAATGTGTAATAGTTAAATTATACTAATTTTATCTTCAGTTTCAGTTAGTTAAAAAAGATACATGTTTGAGTACAGTAGCAGCTAATAAACTACTGTGTAAATAATTTACATGACAAGTAGCTGATGGAGCTGGTGTTAATTTCTGGTTTTTGCGGTGATATAAAGTGGATGAGAGTCTTAAGGTGAATGTCTTCGGTTAACTGAATAAATCTCATTTTAGGTTCTTGGAGTTCAATTGGTGAAATATGATGAGTTAGACTGTCTCATTCATGGTATACACTATGTAAATGCAAAGCGTACACATAACTGTTACTACTGGAGTAATCCACATCACATTGAAAATGCCAAGAAAATCCCTTATGACTTTGAGACTTCCCCTTATCCTTATCTGGTTGTTAACATTGGCTCAGGAGTTAGTATATTGACTGTTCACTCAGCCAATCAGTATAAAAGAATCAGTGGCACAAGGTATTAAGGAACAATTATTAAATAAATGTTACTTGTAAAGAATTAACTATAGCCTGTAGTTAGCAGGTGTGCAAGCGTAGGGAGAGGGGAGGGGAGAATATTAACCCTTTCCCTACTACACCGCCCTCAATCGCCCGTAGAATATAGTTATACTACAGTAAGTAAACTAATTCAGTCTTTCTTAAACTTGTTTTGAAGCAAACTCCAGTAGTTTCTTTAAGTTGTGAAAGCCAGTGATGTAAGAATAAACTGTCATTTCTGCAGAAAGTCAATAGTTGAAGTGCAAAAATTTAAAAAAATAACTTTTTGCGTTGTTTTTGGAAAGGCAATACCAGCGATGTTTTTTGATGAAATTTTCATTGCCGGCAAACGAAACAGCTTTCACAACAAAATTTAGACCTAGTATGTACTTAGATATAGTGAACTTGTTTAGCATTTTCTTAGTTCATGGATCAAGCCACAGCTATTTCTTTGTGCCAATTTTGCCGCAACGTGTTTCCTGCCATTTGCACGACTTAAATGCATTATGGAAGCCTGAAGTTTTGGTGACGACAAACAGCGTTTTCTTCAAAAACCATTTTTTACTAAGTGTAGAGCCTTCACGGAGTTCTGAACATCCCAACTGCCCAATACTATTATTCCAACCCAATATTGGTTTTAATGACCGATGTAAAATTTATTCATTATGGTTAACCGCCCCCACATGGGGCATAAGGCAGCAACAAGTCCTCTCCATCTGGCTTTATCTTTTGCAATCGTTTGAGCTTCATCCCATGCAATGCCCATTGCTGTCAACTCGGCCTCTACCGTCCTCTATCTTAACCTGCGATGTAAAATTAATATCCATTTACCTTTATTCAAAACTTATGAAACCCAAAGTTACAAGTTCATAAGAATACTTCAGTCTTTCACTGAAGGTCATTGTAAATCTTCTATCTTCTGGAAAACAAAGAAAATATGTTCTCCTTTTAAACTCAAAGGCTGGAACCATTATGCTGCACATGTTTACATAGGCACATGCATGTCGGTCTCCTGCATAATTGTTGGAATCTCCTGCTTTTCGTAAGATTTCTCAGTAACACAAATAAAATTATAATTATGAAATCATTGTTTGTGATTTTGCAAAAATCCAGTTGGTCAAAGCACTTTGTAAATGAAGAAATACCATTGACAAATACATTGTCTTGTCACTGTCTATCACTGTCTACTGTTGCTTTGGGGAGAAAACTTGTTTATATGTGGTCAGCCATTCTAGCTTGCAAAACAAGGGAAGCCTTAGTAGCAGTGCTGATCCACCATTCCTCCTTCAGTCTTGAGAGAAGCAAAGCTTAAGAGTACCACTAAGAGATATAACTGCATTCATTCCATTCAGAATGAAGTCATTTGTGAGGATAACTCTTACTTCCCCTAAAATCTCAAGATTTTAAAATGTTGGGGGTTGACAACTACAATGTAGTAGGTAACCTGATTAGTTCCAGTTGTGGTACTCTAGTGGTACTGTAATGGTACTGTAGTGGTACTAATATAAAGAGAGTGTGGGGGTTGACAACTATGTAGTAGGTAACCTGATTAGTTCCAGTAGTGGTACTGTAATGGTACTGTAGTGGAACTGTAGTGGTACTAAAGAGAGTTTGATTGCCAGAACAAAATCAGGATGGAAAAGGTTTAGGGATCAAAGGGGGCTGAGATTTGTCAATCTTAACCTGCCTGTCTTCCACCATTAAAAGTGTCATGCTTTATGGTAGTGAAATTCAGGCAGTAAAAGAAGCAGAATTATTTTTAGCTCGTAGCACAAATGATGCAATAAAAGACTGTGTAATGTCACATTGTTTTGAAGAATAATGAAGAAGCCTTCATTTGAAATGAGGGAGTGTTTAAGTCTTGAGAACATTAGCAACTACATCAGAAGAGGCCGAATGAGGTGGCCATGCAGGTAAATGCAGTGATGATAGCACGATCAGGAAATGCATATTAAGTATCATTGTTAAGGGGCAGCAAAGAAAGGGTAGATCTTGTAAGACTTGGTATCAAGTTGTGGATAGTGAGTAAAAGATAGACATTAGGAAACCTGACTGTCCATGCAAAATTTAGCCTAGACTATATTTATTTTTAACTATTTAGATTTAGATAGCTTAACAGCTTGTTGTGTTGAGATGTTGTAATTCATCTTTTACTTTGTAATTTGACAATATTTTCTTTGATCAAATGAATGCTTAGTCTTGGTGGTGGCACATTCCTTGGCCTGTGCTGTCTGTTGACTGGTTGTAGAACATTTGAAGAAGCTTTAGCAATGGCTGCCAGGGGGGACAGTACGAATATTGATAAGCTTGTCAAGGATATATATGGTGGAGATTATCAAAAGTTTGATTTACCAGGAAACACAGTTGCTTCTAGGTAAATTCATTATCATACATTTTAACTTTATTTTAAAATGTATTTTATTATATGGTTACTAGTGTAAAATACCAGAAACTATACCACTGATATTTTCCACATTTCACTGGAGTGAAAATTATATGAAAAAGTTATTTACGAAATGTCCCGGATCTGCAGACTCATCAAACAGAGAAAACACTAGAGTTTTTGCTGATATATCTGATGAGGATTTGGCAAGGTTCTGCCAAGAAAATGAAAATGAAAACACACAAAGGTGAATTAATGTGGAGTCGTCATGTGACATTGAAGATATTGAAGTTATTTTTTCTTAAGAAATTGAAGAAGTTGTTAAGCTTGAATTTTGCTTAAATTTGACACTTTGTGCGAGAATTCAATAAACATTACACAGTGGCTTGAAGGTATGAAATTTATTTTCTCGTGATTAAAACAACATTTTACTTACGAACTTGCTCGTAAAATATCGTTTTTATCACTCGAAAATAGATTTCATGTCTTCTTGCCACTGTAATATCCTCTTTGTATCTAATTTTGTAGAGTATATAATTATTGCGTCCGACGAAGGAGAACGCATCCTAATCAGGCATGTTTTCAAGATGTCCCGCGGGATTCGGAAATGATATCCGAGCCGTTTTGAGCTTGTGGCCGCCATCTTAAGACCACACATTCAACCTCGATTTCGTGTGTCTGTGTGTGGCATGGTGATAGTTGTATTTGGGCATGCGCTAAAATGAGCACTAGAGTGCAGCCCGAGCCGATAAAAGTTCCAAGACTAGACTAAATCTACCACGAAACGCATTTCACTAATCTATATGATTACTGCTAGTTTAGATATGAACATGAAATGTGTAAAATTATCTACTTCCAGTTGTGTAGAAAGATACATATTCAGCTTTTCCTTTCCTTTGTGATTGTGTTGTTTTTACTTTGAATTTTTTAGTTTGTTCTACAGTATATGGAGGGCTTGAAGTTGTGACCAATTCAGTCACCAACGTGACTAACTTTTTCTCCTTAGCAACTTAACTTGTTGTTTACAGTAGTCGCCACTTTGGCAACCTGAATTTTGCTTAATTTAAATTCTCTTCAAACTTAACCAACTTCTATTTGCAATATTAATTCAATCTGCAACTCCATCAAGGTCCCCCGCTTGGAACCACAATTCATTCTGTACTAAACTCAATTGAGTTGTCATCTTTGCAGCTGTCAGTCACATGCAAAACTGTAATAACAGTGACACTGTGCTGAAATATGTCTATTTGTGGTATCTACAGCTTTGGAAAAATGTGCTGTGGTGGGAATAGAGCTCGTGCAACCAGTGAAGACCTGGCTAGAGCCACTCTTGTCACTATTACTAACAATATTGGCTCCATTGCGCGGATGTGTGCCATAAATCACGTGAGTTCATTCAGTTCGAACAATTTTGTTTATCTTTTCTATATTGTACAGTAAGTTTTGTTTTTGTGTTGAAACATATGATTTGGCATTTTGAAGTTATTACATTTAGAAGGTTTTTTTCGTATAATTAATTGATGCAGGTTAGAGAATTGGAATGTAGGGAGTGTGAGTGGGAGACGTACAGAGGGGTGTGAGGAGGTAAGGAAGAGGAGGTTAGATGCATGTGTGTTGTCTGAAGTGTGAGATGCAGATTGATCGGAAAGAGGAAAAGAGGATGATCAGGGAAGACATGAAAAATGGAGGGGGAGCAAGATAGTTTGTTTGAAGGAAGATGTAATGAGATGGAGAAATCTAAAAGCTGCATATCTATGCTAAAATGCATACAGACTCCATGGTTTTCATTTTGATACTGATGATTTGACTTACCGGACCAGCTGGAGCAAAGTAGTAAAGTGTAAAATGTGATAATAGAAGTCAACTGAAGTTTTGAATATCTTTAGTTAGACCGAATTGTTCTGTTTGAATGGTGAAATTTGAAATACATGGAGGAAGTTTGTCTGGCCCAACCAAACATTGCAATTAACTTTTGTCTCGACCAAATCTTTAATATTAAAAATTGTATCACATTAATTTTTACCAGCTAATAAAATCTTCACTTTTGATAATACAAAAATTTTAAGATGATAACACAAAAAAAAAATGGAAAAAAGTACTCAGTCTGCATTTTGGAGTGACCTGATGGAAAGTGGGAGTAGGAGAGATTGCTGCCAGAGTGGGGTAAATCTAACCACCCCCAAGGATAAACTCGGATCGGAATGGAATTAATTATTGATTGATACAGGCATTGAAATATCATTGACAAGTTTAAAAGTAAAAAGAAAGGATATGGATTGTGTAAATGTTTTACTGTACATTGTGTTTATCACTACTTAAAACACATTTTATAAAACAAAAAAGAAAAATTTATGACTTTCACCAACTTATTGATAATTCACTCAAGTTGAATCACAAGTCATCTTTAGAAATTATAATTATAGTAATTAAAATTGCTAACAAAACACATCAAACATTTTCCAGACAATCGAGTTGAATGGATCTGATTTAAATAAACTATTGAAGTGGGTCAGGAAGTGGGTCAGCTTGTGGTTTGACCAACAGAAAGTTTGATCGCTGCTGTCCAGAGAAAATAGAAAGTTTCTTCCTCTGAGGCATAAGACATTCAGTTAATGAAAAATTAATTTGCTCTTAGGAAGAGCTAATATAGAGGCTCAGAATTGTACTTCCCTAGTAATCAAAGTAACATTTTTCTCTTTGGATTGGAATAAGTTAGTGTATAGAATACATGAAAAAATGACTTGACACTGATTGGTCAAGAGCATTGCAATTGTAGCAATTTCCCTTGCAGGGTCACATTATTCATTTTTTTAAAAAAAACACTCTTGTGGAACTTAATTCCATATTGAAATCAAGGTTCAATTGATTGTTTGACAATGCAGTTTACTTAGATACTGTCAGTTTAAATTATTACAGTACAAAGTTAATAATCCAATCAGTTCGTTGGATTTTTTCCTCTCAAACTATAGAATATAAACAACCAATTTTCTAGCAAAGAGTCGTTATTTTGTATGTCACATTAGACATTAGCCTCAAAATTAATTATACTGCTTATACTGAAGGTTTCTAAGATAAATTAAAATGAGGCTTTAGTAATAAGCTACTGCTAATAATTTGTTTGTTTTTCTAGGAAATTGAACGTGTTGTATTTGTGGGGAATTTCTTGAGGGGAAATGAAATAGCTGCAAAACTTTTGGCATTTGCTATGGACTACTGGTCCAAGGGCACCATGAAAGCATTGTTTTTAAAACATGAGGTGAGGCAGCTTCCTAGTACAATAATAATGACTGGGCTTTTGTTTAGAATGGACGTGAATTGAATATTATACATTTAAACATTATATGTTTTTAATTTAGGACTTAGGGTTCGTAACATTCACTGGATTGTCTTTGAACACCAAAATCAGCTACCAGAAACACAAATTGTATTCTCCTGCTTTTAAAAAAAAGTTTTAAAATAGATTTTTAAGGAAGAGCCTATTTGGTATAAACACTGAAAAGGGGTATGGAATATGTTTAGTTTCTTTTATGTTGTTTTAATATATTAGCTTTTGATTTTTCACAACTCTGTATTTTAGTGTTTGCATTTAACTTCCATCTAGTCATCCTGTTCCATCATTCTAAATAATGGGCCTTTTTTGGAAAGTGTGTACTTTTCATGAAGAACAAAGAGAGATTGATATAATTTGTAATTATATTCGTTATAGACAACCAATATTTTTATATTAAAAATTACCAAATATATAGCTGTTTAATTAGAACTCTCGCACATTCACTCCAACAAAGGAGTTCAGTCTTAAACATCAATTTCAACATTTTAAAAAATGCACAGTTTTACTTGAATGTGCAAATATGTTCTGGCAAACCTTTGCCTTTGTCAGTGTGAGAATTTATTCTAATTCTTTATATAAGGTTTTCATTTATTTTAAGTGTTCATTCTCGAACTGGCTTGCCGAAACATGTTTGCATGTATGTAAAGTTGAAAAGTGTTGTGTATTTCTTTGAAATATTTACTACAAATTCTTACTATTAAGTTCGAAGCCCTCAAAGGGCCATGACAAATTAAATCTTTCGATGAGTTAATTGACGGCTTATGTGACGAGTTATGAGACGAGTTATGAAACGAGTTATGAGACGAGTTATGAAACAAGTTATGAGACGAGTTACTGCTAAGGGGCTGTACAGGAATAACAAAGATGGCACAGCACGAATTGAAACTTTGTGATGAGTTAATTGAACAATACTTCAAACTTGGATACTGATATTCAAAAATTCTTTCATGTCTTCTCTTACTGCATTATCAAGAACTCAGTTTGCGGCAGCTTAAAAGAATTTTAGCTCTCAGGGGCCTTAAAAGCCGGCAAAATGTTTCCAACCTTAAAAGTGTTATTGTCGCTATTGAACAAGAGCAACGAGGAAGTGGAAATGATAAAAATTATTGGATATAGGTCAGTTTGGCAAAGTTTGGTAACAGATCGTGGTCTTGTTGTTTCTAAAGAGATGGTACGGCACGTTCTCAGGATAATAGATCCCAATGCTGTTGATAGGCGCTTGACGCATCGACTTCAAAGGTGTCAGTATAAGGGAAGCGGGCCAAATTTTCTCTGGCACATAGATGGCAATGATAAACTAAAACCTTTTGTTTTTGCCATCCATGGATGCATGGATGGCTACAGCAGGCGAATAATGTTACTCAAGGTTGGGATATCTAATAATGACCCAAGAGTTGTTGCAAATTCTTTTGTAAAATCATAATTGAAATAGGGGGAACCGCCCGTATTGTAAGAGTGAACTGTGGTACAGAAAACTACCATGTTGCTGCAATTCAACATTTCCTTCAAAACAATTCAGATGACTCTTTGGGGGGGGCAGAGAAGAGTTTTATTTACGGTTGTTCGATATCTAATCAAAGGATAAAAGCCTGGTGGTCCCAACTGCGAAGGGGTTGCACAAATTGGTGGATAGAGCATTTCAAAGAGCTGCAAGAAAGTGGCTGTAATTGTGATTCTAATGTGGTACAGTTAGAATGCTTAAGATTTTGTTACATAGATATATGAAGGAATGAACTGTAATAGAGTTTTGCACAAGGCTTAGGAGCAATCATAGAATTAGACTGTCAGCTAATCACCAGTCACCAGGAGGACCTCCAGATCTTCTATTTTTGCTTCCACAAGTATCAGGTACAAAGGACTTTATGATTGAGGTGGGTAAGGTTGACATCACTGTAAGTAAGCACCTTGTGTGTGACAGTAATAGTGAGGAACTACTTCACTGCAACCCAGAATTTTCAGATCTTGCCAGTATTATCATGCATGAAAAGCACTGGGTCATGCCAAAATCAACTGATGAAGCAAAAAATTTGTATGGTGCTTTGATTGAACATATTGAAAAGCTCTAATCAATCAGTATGCTTAAGTGCTTTTGAATGACTAGAGCCTTGTGTTGGTTATTGTAAGGAACACTATATATATTTAGCGTGCATCACAGCTAATTTTTTAGGCTTCGTCAAAATACAATAAAAAAGTACTGGGAGAATTATGTTGTCTATAAATAATGGCACAAATATAATATTTTTCTTTGATTCGAAATGAATCTCAACCCACATAGCTTGGAATGCATCATTAGATGTCCTTTCGATAACTGCTTATGTACATTCTGACGCCTCCAAACAATAGAGGCATTGGAACATATTCGAATTTGTATCCAGGAATATTCAAATTAGTCATTGGGTGCATAGATGAAGAGTTTATTTTAGTTTCACTTATTCCGATGATATCAAAATTATAGTTTAACTCATCCAGCAAATGCGATTGTAATTCATCTATGTGTAGTTGCAGGCTTCGGACATTATTATGTAGGAAAGATAAAGTTGATTTCTGAAATACATTATTCAACTTGTTATTAAAGCTATATGGCGAGTAGGAATTTGCGTTCATTTGGCCTCGACACTGAAGGTCAGGATCTATGTCATTACTTTGTCTGACATTCAATGAAAAAAGTCCAAATCCTACAAGCTATGCAATTTTTCTAGACATTTTTCGTGGGTAATTGACAGCTGTTATTATCAAACAGCAAGTTGTTAAATTCGCCGTGGAAATCAGCAAAATTATCCAAATTATAATATGGTAGCTTGGTGAAATAATTAAATAATATTAATTAAGGTTGTGCCAATATGGACTTATCCCCATCTATTTATGAACCACCGTTTGAACCACTCTGGCCATCTTGAAACATGATAGAATAAAATATGAATACCATTTATTAAAGGTCTAGGTCTATTTTCTTTTAAGATAGATGATCCGCAAGGGAAAATATGCCAGAATGTTATCATGTATTTGACAAAAAAGGTCTTTTTACTCGGTCTGCATTTTATACCTGGTGATTGATTATTCTGCATTTTGCATCTGGTCTGCAGTCTACATTTTATACTGACAGATCATAAATTTCATTTACATATATATATATATATACATATACATATACATATACATATATATATATATTTGCAATGAATTTATTTATTTCAGTTAAATTTTGTTTTTAACTAGTTATTTTTTTATAACTAGGTACTTTTTTATAACTAATTAATTTTTTTCTAGCTAGTTAGTTTTTTTAACTAGGTGATATTAGTAGGGCTAAAAACTGGGTATATGAATAGAAAATAGGAAATTATTTGCATCAACTGTTTGTGTGGCCTGGTGGTAGTGATGGCTGACTTAAAATTCAGAGTATGGAGGTTCAAATACTGATGAGCATAAATAAAACTTCTTTGTGAAAAAAAATGTGGTTAATTGATGTGAGTGATGGTGAGGATACTACATAGATGGATACAGCGTTTGGCTGTAGACTCCTGCATTCAGACCCAATCTCCTGCTCTCCAGCCAAGCAAGCAAAATCTCCAGCTGAGCTTGGGCTAAAGAATTTCGTAATATGTATGTCATATAAATTATTATGTTACAGTGAAACATATTTTAAGCCGTTTATTACCTTGAACTTTGTCATTGTAACATGGTAAATTGTGTCATTAAATCAGCTCAAAGTGCAGTAAATGTTATCTAGAAGAACTCGGATTTAAAAATTTTCCACCTAGGAAAGCTTGCGTCTTTGGCACTTGTTCACTCTCGAATGCCTTAGATGCTTGATTGACTCTCCAGCCAGCCTCTCCCTCAAACTTGGCATGTATGATACTAGAGCTAGGGATGGGGATGGGGATGCAGTGTAGGTGGGAGAATGGGTTAGGTAGGGTAAGGGAAAGGATTAGGAAAAGTGAAACGCAATTAGAAGGATACAACAAAAAGCCCAAATCTTTTTTTCTTTTTATTTGATTAAAAACAGTAATAAGTAACTAGTTAGAAAACATTTAACTGAGATCAAAAATTAACTACAACGTACATATATAATAATTATCTTAATCTTATGGTTATGTCTGTGCAGTATAATACTAAAATACTAAAATGTTGAAAAGTTGACCACTTCAAAGATTTAGGAAATAGCATTGCATGATTTTATTATCAGTATACTAAACCTTTTCATCCTCAAATCTGCAAATTGTTTGTTATGAACTCAGAAACCTGCAACAGAGTTTGATCCAATACACCTCATCAAGTATGAGACAACAGAAAATCAAGAAATCAAACAAAATGAATGGATTTGGTGGATTTTATCGCTTTTAATAGCAACGAGCAATATCAACTCACTAAAATTTAAAATATAGCCGCGAGAAAGATACCACTGAAGCGAGGCTACATAACTCGTCAATTGATAGAATATCCTGTGTTTCGTTCAGTTAGAATTAATTCTATCGCCAGTAAATGTTACAGAGACTATGTGTAAAACATGATTGAATGATGTATCCTCTAAATCCGCCATGTGCATCTCAGCAGCCATCTTGGACTTACTTTTAGCACGTACACTATGTAACTCGTCCCATAACTCGTCTCATAACTCGTCCCATAACTCGTTCCATAACTCGTCCCATAACTCGTCTCATAACTCGTCCCATAACTCGTCCCATAACTCGTTCCATAACTCGTCTCATAACTCGTTCCATAACTCGTTCCATAACTCGTCTCATAACTCGTTCCATAACTCGTTCCATAACTCGTCCCATAACTCGTCCCATAACTCGTTCCATAACTCGTCTCATAACTCGTCCCATAACTCGTTCCATAACTCGTCTCATAACTCGTCCCATAACTCGTTCCATAACTCGTCCCATAACTCGTCAAATAACTCGTCCCATAACTCGTCCCATAACTCGTCTCATAACTCGTCAAATAACTCGTCCCATAACTCGTCCCATAACTCGTCCCATAACTCGTCAAATAACTCGTCCCATAACTCGTCCCATAACTCGTCAAATAACTCGTCCCATAACTCGTCTCATAACTCGTCCCATAACTCGTCCCATAACTCGTCAAATAACTCGTCAAATAACTCGTCCCATAACTCGTCAAATAACTCGTCCCATAACTCGTCAAATAACTCGTCCCATAACTCGTCACATAACTCGTCAAATAATTTTAATTTGTCATGGCCCTTTGAGGGCTCCGTAATTAAGACGGTAATTCCAAAATTCTTCTTTCTATGGTGCATTAAATTTGCCTATTCGTAAACAGTTCCTGTTGAAATAAAACAACCCCGGTATTTTTTCAGGTATTTTCCTAGGCTCTGAAAGAAAAGTACTAACTATACAAAAAATAAAATCAGAACTGTTGGAGACGTTTTCCACAATATCATAGTTAGAGTAATTCAGGAAAATTGTATGCCTATTAGGGTTTTTTGAAAGAATTTCAAAATTCCAGGACTACTGAGCTTGGTGATATTTAGAAATTGTCTATAAATAGCTGGATGAGACACTAATACCTCAAGCCGAGTTACATTTAGTAGAAGTTGGGAACCAAATAAGCAATCTTGCAAGGATAGAAAAGCTGAACGAGGTTCAGGGAAAAGAATTGGCCGACACTTGTAGTGTAGTGTTGGTAGTTCCAGGGAATGAATCCTGAACCTTGTGTTTGGAAGATAAAGATCTTTCATCCACACTGTGACTGACTGGTGCACATTTTGTTACTGGGTTTTAGAGTAATGGGACCGAATAAAACTTTGTACTGTAAAGCATTTATTTAGTATTACAATTTTATGTATACAACGACGTTTAGTGTACAAAGATTACTGTACTCCACAATATTTCAATCTGTTTTGTTTCAGGGGTACTTAGGGGCTGTTGGAGCGCTGATGGAATTAGGAACTGTACGCGAGGAGACAGTAAATGGAGACAACACACAAGAAAGTGATTCTTAGCAGCATATATATCACCCTCCTTGCAGTTGCATGTTTTGAATTTCATGACAAGCAGACATTCAAAACACGCAGTTGCAACGGGAAAACTACATAAACATTGCCTCGAAAAAGTTCTTTACTTTAGAAGGTAGAATTAGTAGCAGTAAATTTTTATAATGTTATTCAGGGACTAATCAAAAAGTGATGGGTAACCAATTGGATAAGAGTTGAAATTATTACATACAGGAAGAAATTCTGTTATTTTCCTACACTAGTTAGTTTAATTATATTTATATAAAAGAAGTCTATGTTTATACTGTGCAGTTTTAGAGCACCATTTTGTGTTTTATACCTGAAGTTTTAAAAAGATTTGGCTGGGGGCAGTTCAGTTTATTTCTCTGATGTAAATGTTTTATTAGTGATGTATTTGATTGGTACATTTGTATATGGAATTAAAAAGAAATTTCTTACAGCGCACATTTTTAGATGGCCCAGATTGTTTAAACCCTTAAAATGACTAAAATGAACCCACCCTACACATGCATTTTACCTTACTGTAAATCTAAAAAGAAAATCAAAAAGGACAAAGCTACCCTCTTATTACCCTATAATTAGCAGTAACCCGAAGGGGATGGGGGTGGGTTTCACCTTCGTTTTAAAGAAAATAACTCTCTTAAGAAAACCAACCTACGCACCTGGGAGGAGGAGCGTATCACCAAGTTGGCTATAATCATCTCATATCCAACAAGAGCAAATGAAATAATTGTTTTATTAAATTTCCAAACCCCTCGATCCTTAAAAATGACAAAATTTTAATGACATTTTTTAGCTAGGCAAAACTTTACACATGGAGTTTCCATGTATGGTCATTCATTATATGAGCTGATAACTGAGATTGAGTGAACGAATCAGAACGCTAGAAACACAATTATCGAGATTGAAAACTTAATGAAAATTATAGCGGGGAAAATACAACACGCGCATCTTTTTCAACGATATAGTTAGCTAAAAAACCCCACTCTTAGCATCTTGTCATAATTGCGGGCGATAAAAAGGGAACACACAATACTTATTTGCGAAAAGGTCAGCGGTATGTCTCACACGGACACTGTATACGAAATATGTAAAAAACCGACGCCATTTTTGCGTGAAAACGGGAGAGTGCCCACCCCTAGCTTTTTAAACCAGCATGCAACGCAAATTCCGGTATAAATCAATTTCTCTAAAATTGAAAATAAAAAATATCAGAGACATACCTAATGGTAAGCCTTTGGAGAGATACCTAATAGAAAACCTTGGGAGAGGTACCTAACGGTAAACCTTGGGAGAGATACCTAATGGTAAGCCTTGGGAGAGATACCTAATAAAAAACTTTGGGAGAGATACCTAACGGTAAACCTTGGGAGAGATACCTAACGGTAAACCTTGGGAGAGATACCTAATAGAAAACCTTGGGAGAGATACCTAATGGTAAGCCTTGGGAGAGATACCTAATAGAAAACCTTGGGAGAGATACCTAATGGTAACCTTGGGAGAGATACCTAATAGAAAACCTTGGGAGAGATACCTAATGGTAAACCTAGGGAGAGATATCAACCATTACCTACCCTCTTACAAAACTGCCTTCCAAATTTCTTGTCCGTTCACGAGAGCTACAAACTTTGGAAAACAACTTTTTCTGCCTTATAATTTATTTAAATTTGTTTATCTTCATGGACTGTCCTCATAACAAACAAAAATCTAATGGCAGTAAATGGTAGATTCAGCATTATAACATAAAACGTTTTATCAAAATATCCCCTGAAAAGATGTTAAAAGTTGCCGATACAAGAGGTTGGCATTTGTTTTTTTATTAACAAAGATACAAATATGCCATTAGTTATTACACGGCATTTGTTACTAGTGACTACGATTAACAAATGAGGATCATATCAAAAAATTGCATACCCTAAAATGAAATAAGCTGGCGCAAAATGAGCACTGTTAAACAAGTAGCCCTAAATATCATAACTTCATAAGATTAAGATTTGGGTTAGATTAGGAATATTTGTTTCGCTGTTTCAAAGTATTCACACAAAGTCCAAACAATACTATAAACTAATTGCGATTTTGAGCCGGTGATTCCACATTATATTGGCGGCTAGTTGGGAGAAAATATATTCCATATTGGCTGAGTGGCGAAGCCACCGTGTTAATATGAGAAAAATATTTTCTCTCAATGCCGGCAATATGTGGAATCACCGGCTCAGAACCGCAATTAGTTTTGTATCGCGATTTTTTCCACTTTTTCACGCGCCTTAATTCTGAGCCGGTGATTCCACATTATATCACGTCTCTCTCCCAGATCAAAATGTTAACTGTATGGTGATACTCCTAGAAAGAGTCTTTCAAACAAACACCTAGTTTCATCAAGAAGTTACTTTACATATGTGGTGGACATTTTAAGTCACAACAAGTCCATAAACGAGCAACAAAAGAAAATTTAGGAAGGTAATGTGAATAGCAGTTGACATGGATGTGAGTCTTATATTCTTTACATTAATGTACGATGCTAATTAGCGATTTCATTGAAAAGTCACAAAGTGCTATTAAGCACACGAGACCGCTGCTGTTTAAATTAACCAGGCATGTTGGTGGCCCTAAAATTCCTAAAAATTTTCACTTGCCCTTTTTTTGTCACTTTTTAGCTTTTTTTCAAATTTTCCCTAAAAATCCCTACTTTTTCTTCTTTGTGATGGTTGAGCAGGTCTGATGTCAATGAAATTGCTTGGCGTGGGTTCTACATTTGCTCAATGTTGTCAAACTGCAATTTTTGTACTGTGGTTGTCCGGTGTGGACTGTGGTGCTAGTGGCTTCAAATTTCAATGCTGTTGAATCCAGGCTAGGCATTTTCAAGACGCGATGTGCATGATCCCTTTCCTGTCTAAGTTGTTAGTTCTATATACCAGTATTTCATTTGAGTAAGTATCTTTCTGTTTCGATAACAGTAGTAGAAAGGTTAGTTGAATTATTCTATCCTAAAATAGCCCTACTTTTTAACCATTTATCCCTAAAAATCCCTACTTTTTCGGGAAAAAATTCCCTAATTTCTCCTTTAATTATTGTCACAAGGTGGCCAACATGCCTGGATTAACACTACAGCAAGATCCTGTTCATGAAGAGTATTGTCAGAATCGAAGGAAACGATTATCCATTTTCTTCTTTAGTGCGGCTAAAACAGTGACGTAGATGACTTGTTCTCTTGGGAATACACAATCATCAATCTTAAGAATGAAAAGTTACAATGCAAGAAAACTTCATTATATCACATATAGTTAGGATAAGTCATAGCCTAAAGGGTCCATATTGTCATCCAGCACGGCCAGGGATGTGTTCCTTAGTAATGATAATATCTTCTGCAGTTCGTCCTTCCTGAATACCTGCCCAAAATAAATATGACAAGTCATTCACTCTGATGATAGATAAACATATGGCAAAACTAAATGATTTTGCTTAGATAAAAGTGCTTTGATGAGTCGAGTCTAGGGTTCCCACTTTTCTGCACCAAAACATACTTCAAGAGTGAAATGCTCGTTCACCTTCAAACCTAAGCTTTCCCAACAGGTAGCAAGGTGAGTCAGTGGTAAATACAGTGAAGACAAGTCTTACTAGAAACATTGGGGGGCTACTGTTGGCCGAGGCTCTGAGCGGAAGCTTAAAGCATTTCTTTTGAGCTAGATTTTCCTCCTGATTGTAGTTTATATACTTGTGTTCATTTTTTGTGAGTGTGTTGTGTGATTTTAACCAAAACACTTCTATATCGTCCAAACGTGCCCTTCCCAATAGCGCTTTACAAAATGTAGCTATAGTGATTAAAGATAAACTTCAGAGTAAAATCAATATATTTCGTATTACAAACAAAAAGCGTTTTTAAAAAGAAAGGTCTTAACAGATTGTTAGATTTCATTTGCTTTTTTTAATACTAAAATATCTATAACTTTGTCTATATAGAGCGTTTTCACTCACGTGACTTTGTCTCCTAGCAACCATACTGTCCGCCATATCGGGGTTCCAAACAAAAACAGAGAAAGTGTTGAATGGACGCCATCCGGCTGATATCTTGTTGTTTTTCTCGAATTTTTAGTAATCTATACATCAAAATCTGTTTTTATCACTATGCCGTTGTGCCTTATTGTTGGCTGCGGCAATAAGACCGGAAAAAATGCAAAGAAAAATGGTCGTGAAGAAGATAAGGTGAAGTTTAGTCGCGTCCCTAAAATCGCAACGAACCAAGGAAAGATGATGGAGACCTTGACAACTGAAAGAAGGCAAGCCTGGATTTCAGCTATAAGTCGTGATGATTTAACCGAAGAAAAACTCCAAAACGACAAAGTTTGTTCTAAGCACTTTGTGTCGGGTAAACCTTCCAAAATTTGGGAGTGTTATGATGTTGACTGGATCCCAACATTAGAACTTGGACACGAGAAGAAACAAAAACAACTCAAAGATCCTCAACTTAATGCAGCGAGAGCTGAAAGAAGAAAGAGACGACAAGAAACTGTTGAGAAAGAAATCCAAGAAAAGATGAAAAAACTGGATGAACCCGGCGAAACCGTGGAAGATATTTATCAAATGAAGTCGATCAACAGGAAGACAAACTTACATGTAGTCAAGATGTCGACGTGGAGGTCGTTCAAGAGATGGAAATAGATAGTGTAGACGAAGGAAGTTTGTCTAAAAAGTTTGTGGAAGCAGGAACGCAAACCTCGTCAGAAACTATGGATGTTGAAACACAAACAGTGGAATTCCAGTACATGTTTAGTAGTACTAAAACACAGCCACTCACCAAAGATTACTTTGAAAATGCGGATAAGGTTAGATTTTATACAGGATTGCCTGACTATGATATATTAATGGCAACATTTAACTTCGTCTCGCCTTATGTGATAAGGAAAACATTAACACTGACTCTTTTTCAAGAGTTCATCATGGTACTGATGAAGCTAAGGTTAAATGTACCAAATCAAGATCTTGCTTACAGATTCGAGATATCATTGTCTACTGTGTCCCGTGTTTTCAGTGCATGGATGGTAGTGCTGGATGCACGTCTTTCACCTTTAATAGCATGGCCAAATAGAGAGGAACTGTGGAGAACTATGCCTATCTGTTTCCAATATTCTTTTGGAAAGAAAACCACAATCATCATAGATTGTTTTGAGATTTTTATTGAACGCCCTCCAAACTTGTTAGCAAGAGCTCAAACATTTTTCCACTATAAGCATCACAATACTGTTAAAGTTCTTATTGGGATAACACCACAAGGATCTGTTTCTTTCGTATCGAAAGTCTGGGGAGGACGCACCTCAGACAAATATCTAACTGAACATTGTGGACTGCTGGACAAATCGAACCCTGGAGATTTAGTTATGGCAGACCGGGGATTTACTATCGAAGAGAACTTGGCCTTATGCCAGGCAAAATTAG
>JAOTRI020106181.1:0-13533 GCA_028564885.2 Zoanthus sanctaehelenae | reverse complement strand
AGCCATTTCTAGTTTAGAACAGAGTATCAAAATCAAGCCATTTCTAGTTTAGAACAGAGTATCAAAATCAAGCCATTCTAGTTTAGAACAGAGTATCAAAATCAAGCCATTTCTAGTTTAAACAGAGTATCAAAATCAAGCCATTTCTAGTTTAGAACAGAGTATCAAAATCAAGCCATCTCTAGTTTAAACAGAGTATCAAAATCAAGCCATTTCTAGTTTAAACAGAGTATCAAAATCAAGCCATTTCTAGTCTAGAACAGGGTCAGGTTTATAAAGGTCAGGTAACAAATCCCCACCCAAACTTCATAGTGAATTTTTGGAACATTGAACGTCTGTGACAGGCAACTTAAGTCAATTATTAAAGATAAATTAAATAACTAAAAATTTATGATAAATAATTAAAAATTTAAAACTTAAATTTCTGAGTTTAATCAAAACAATTAAATTATTCCTTGTTTATTTCAAGATCATAAACAACACAGTGTTCCTGTTGACTTCAGTTAGGTCAGCTTTTTACATTTTCAAAGTTCTTTGTGTGTATTTACAATGACTATCATATCGGCCACACCAAAATTTCTGCAAACTGTACAACGAAGAAACTCATACCGCCCCATGGAAAATACACTCAGTATATTTGCATTTTGACTCTTTAGGCTGCCGTAAGAACTTTTCAGTTGCTATTCCTTTTCACTTTCCTTATTGTTGTTTGCACTCTCATATTCTTTTGCTTTGGAGGAAAGCTGTTGCAAAACGTTGTGCAGATCTGGAAGCTAAAGATAATAGTTACAGCTCTTTAGACTTTTTTGAAATGCTTTTGTAATGCGTAAAGGGTAACATATATAATTATTCAATGATTTTGTATTTTTGGGTCAATTTCACTTATGCTCAAAATGTTCCTGATAAACTGTGAGATGAATATCCAATAAAATGATTTAAAAAATTAAAGTGCAAAACATAAATTTTACAGCACTTTTTTGTTGGTAGCAACTCTGAAAGAACTGGCCTAACATTTTCCAAATTCATTCTATTTCGATCCCTTGCCATGGATCTGTAGCACCAAATGCCAGCAAACAGAATAAACATCAAGGGCGGATTCAGGGATTTTTTGAAAGGGGGGTCTCAGGGGAAAATTTTGTGGCAAAGGAATCCCAGTCACATTTTTATCTCAGGAAGCCAAATAAACCGTTATAAAGAACTAAATTATAAGACGAAAATACGACATCATCATCATCGTAAGAAATAAAATAAAGATTGAAGTCGTCCTTCTTTCAGGAAAAAAATACTTTAATCTTTTTGGAAAACTTAATTTGATAATTGACCCTAGGAATGACTGGGGGGTCGCGACATCCCCCTCCAACCCTCCCCCTGGATCCGCCCTTGCATTCAATTTTGAATGAATCACGTGTTTAGCGGGACATAATTTGTATTTGTAATAATTTTACAACAACCAACTTTAACACCGATATAACTTGCGCTAGTTTGCATAGTAATTTTTCTTAAAAGAAGTAGTAGTGTTTAAGTTAGTCTGGATGTCTTGATAAGGAAATATAAACCATATGAACGCAAAAGAAGCATAGTTTTGACCATATTTCTTCATGTTCCTGTTCACCAGTGACGGGCAATGGTTTCAAATGCTCATGCGCATGCTTGTTGCAACCATTGACACGTGACACGTGTCCATTCATGAAGGGTGAAGAGGATAGAGAAGCGAATATCCAAAAGTTATTGAAATTTGCTCAGTGCTAATTTCTTTTATTAGAGGAAAAAATTTTTTACTTTCTTTATCTAAAAAGACTACAGTATATAAGAATTTTCAACCTTTAATTCTTTATAAAACAATTATGATTAGAATGAGATTGCTACACAGATTTTCTAGTAAAATTTGTTGAACCTTGTAAAATCAAAAACCTACTTAACTTCTTTATCGTCAATCAAGTAGGTATTTTTAAGAATTTTTCAAAATTTTACATATGATATTTTGATTTTGTATAAATTTTTTTCTATGAACCCTTTGTTTATCGTTTTACGCCGTTTTAGAAAAGATTGTTTTTAAAAGAATACCAAATATACAAGCTTTTGCGGGATAACGTATGAAAATCGCCAAATCTGGAATGATTATATTCTCAACATTTTCACAAATGTTAGCATATCTCGGAAATTAGATTTTTCCTTCACTTGAGTCTTTCAGTAAATAAAAAGACAACGAGCAGAATATCTCGGCAGAATATGATTATGAACAAAATTGTCATCAATCGTCGCTAAAAGTGAGATCAGAAATGAAATGATTCAGCTTCAAAACGACAAACTCAAAACCTCTGCTGTTTAGTTTATTAGATGCCTATTCCAGTAGAGCAATATTGTTCTAATCTGAAGAAGGATTTACGGTCGAAAAACCCCAAGCTCTCAGTTAGATGTCTTAATACCCAATGATCAAAACAACATTAATATAATAATTTATTATAAGTGAAAAGTTAAAAACTGAACTCAGTTCTTGATTTCAGTAAAAATTCACCATACAACTTGCTTGGATTTTTTTAGATCTGCTGCAATTTCATCGCAAGGCCTGTTAACTCTACCTGAGGCACAAATCGGCGAAAAAATGTAAACAATTCAAAATTTTTATTTAATTTAAAATAAAGCCAACTGAAGCTCAATGCTGACTGAGAGAATGAATATGGCAACATGTTAATTCAGCTGCGAACTATTTGACAACAGTTTAACTTCGAAATGAATGCCAAAACCTATGATTTTAGAAAATTACCAAAGTGCTCTTTCAGAGACTTAGGTGAAATTAAGCTTGGTAACTGGTTTATAAATAGTCTGTCACTGCTAGAAAGGCGCAGGATAATCCATTAAGCCACAAAACAAAAATTTACGTGCCATTGTTGGTTAAAAATTGCCCTGAGGCTTCACGTTGGCACAAGTGTCTGTCAAAACAGCAATACTTCCTTCCTTTAGCCGTTGATACTCAAACTAAACAGAATAAATGAATTGTGTAAATAGATCAATCTCTTAAGCTGTTTATCCCACTTGAGCTCAAAACAATTTTACTAATCAAGGATATCTGGATTGCACGAGCTTCTGTACTAGGAACACAACAATGTAAAGATATCAGCAGGCAGTTCAGTGAGCGTGCATGGTCTTTCTAGAAGACGCGCTCTAACAGCAAGAAAATATATCATTTTAAATACCTCATTTTCAAAAAAAATACCAAGAATTTTCTTCATACTTTTCTGACAATATAGCCTTCTTTTCTTCTAGTTTTTAACTCAGTAAATTTCACTTTCTAATGCTCAATTCCTGATGGTAATAGCTTATTTTGTAGTTTATTTTATTCTTGTTTTTTTTACTAAAGAGCTAAAACAATTAAGAACAGTTTAGAGCGTCCTTCCTATGAATATGTTTTACACAATAGCATGTTGTGTCTTTGCAAATGCCAAATTGAAAATGACAAACTCATTGTTTAAGCTCATTGGCTCCATGCGTTTGGTATTCTTCTAAAAATGACTAGCCATGCATTTAAATAGTTCAAATCAGTTATCTCCTAAGGAAATGCCATTTTTCTCTTTGTTTAATATGTATAACTCAATTAACCACAAAATGTGGTTAATTAAAGCTAAAACAATGCTTACTCCAGTTTTTGTACCTCAAAAGGTTTATAAAATAAACATTTCAAAATGTAGAATGTGATGCCTTACTAAAACCCTTTTCACAAAAGGCGATGTTTGTAATCATGCAATTAACTGAAACTCTTTTTGTCCTCTCTTTAACAACTGAGAGATATTGATTCTGGGATTTGAAAAAATTCATAAGTTAAGCTCCTTTAACAGCCAGATGACAGAAGAGAACAAATGACGGGGCAGTGAAAGTCATTAAAGAAAATCTTATGATGAAAACACATCGCTTTCCTTATTTCTATATAACACCTGATAGGCATTTTGCCTTGTTAAAACAACAGGTTTCAACCTCCATGCTTAGTTTTTTTGAAACTTTGAATAATATTGAACATATTAACCATAAAGACAAAAGCTGCTGACATTGAGTTTGCATAATTGAGAAAAACAACACAAACAAAAAATACTGAACTAAAAAAGACAAATTATTAAAGAGTTTTTAAGCTTTTTCATTTAATATACGGCTACACTGTTGTAAGTTCTATTTATTAATATATATCAAATATTATATAACTAAAATACATTTTATCTACCTAGATTTTGTATTTACATCGATAATGGCAGTTCTGTCAATAAATCAGTTTAGCGTGCATTTTGAAGAAACACACTAGTTGAATAATAATTGATTTACGTCTTGGACGCTGTCTGTTGCTAGTCCGCACACAGATTATGTTGGTAAAATATTTCTGTACTCTTTGAATTCTCTACCATCCATTCATTTTATCCTCTGACAGCGCCTCAGTTTCTTTGCGCTACGTAGCAAACGACGAAGATTTCTGAAATACAAAGATATGATAAAGCTAGTGAGAACTGAGCAGGATGAGATTATCTGCGTAATAAATGCCCTTTTAAATCGAGCAAAACGCCCACAAATGTCGTCTTTATTTAAGTGATTATAACGTACTTGGTAAACTACCTGTTGTTAACTTTTATTAGTGTTGACAACTCTTAGTATTCTAAATTGATGAAGCCACCTTCAAATAATTCTAAAGTTTAAACAAATGAAAAAAGAGTTATTAGATTGTTAAGCACATATCTTAATATCCCTAATAAGAAATGTTTCGGCTAGATATTTTTCGTTCAAATAAAACAAGTAACATTTGTCAAGCCATGAATGTTATAGAGTTTGGTTTTACCTTTTTTTATGTCGGAACTTTTGCTTTCTGCAGACAAGGCCATCCATGCAAGGACACTCATGATTGATACTGTATGCAATACCTCCCGATGCCGCAGTACAAACTTCGTTTTCCAGCAACATTTTTTTGCAAACAAACTCCCCGTGCGTTTTGGCGCAACAGAGTCCCTTGTTGCAGTCTCGATCTTTCCTGCACTTTGCATCAATCTGGCCTTTAGGCACAATGTTCCTGCATTTACCAAACATGCATTCCATGTTTTTACAGCACATGTTGTTACGACGACAATGTGTACCAAGAGCCTTGCACTTGTGGCAAGTTCCGTAGTGTCGATGGCAAAACTGTCCACTTGCGCAATGCTTATCTTTTCTACATTCAACTTTCTGCAAAAAATATCTACAATGAGAATCTTATTCTACATCAAAATTAACGTACTATAGAAGAGTTTTAGCTTAGTATAAAGCTTACCTCAACTCTAACAGTGTATGTAGTTGTAGTGTTTTTTACGCTATTATTAGAGTTCTTAGGAAATGTTGGATCAATGTTCCAAATCCAGCTCCAAACAACGCACTGGCTGGTTTCTACAAAGATTAGAAGCAGCAGAGCTAACAGGAAAAATCGCATGGCTGAAAAGGTTGCTGTTAGTGCAGTGCCCGCGTCAATGATCTGATCCTGTAAGATGAAAATCAACAGCTTTATGAGCTGAGATGAACAGCAATCTGACAGGTTCTGTCAAATGGCGTTTAGCACGTGTCATTAGCACTTGACATTGAACAATGTAGTCTTTTGGCAACCAATAAATGGCTTTCTGAAGAGTCCGTGACAATAAAACGGTGCCAATAGACCGAGGGGGAGGAGACACCTAATTAACTAGGAGGAGAGAATCGCCCGGAGTGTTGCTACATAATTGATAAAGCTTATTATTCTCCCGTTCTTTACCAACTCTAAAAGAAAATAAATGGTTTACAACAAAAGTAATGGTTTGATGACTTTTGGCGTCAGTAGTCCTGACAATGAAAAGATTTTTAAGCCATAGTCATTTTCTGTGAAAGTGCATGAATTAAAAAATCAGTATAAAGTCTTAAAGATGTATTTTACAAGACTATGGCTAAATGTTTAAACTGCCTTTAGTCATGCTATTAAGATCAATTGAATTTACTGGTAGGTAACAATTGAGTTGAAAAACATATGTTGAAGCAGTTTTACATATTTTTAGTAATTTGGGTTAATGCTAGAACGGACCTAAATTTGGTGTACCGTTAACGCAAGTTCCGCCCCTTTTGTCAGATGCTTTTTGTCAACTAAATCACCTTGTTATCTTAGAACAAGTAATTCAAAATTACCAGCTACTTCTTCCTAAAAAAACGTACTTTTTTTCTTTTAAAAACTGAAATGGTTTCATAGCCAAATGTACTTGGTTCCGATATATCGGTAAGTCTTCGCTTAAACTTTGTTCAAGAATATTATTTGAATTGCATAAAATATCCGAGACCCCTAGTGGTAACGTTATTGTTTTCACCAAGATGCAAATCCAGTCTCGATAATCGTTGTACACCTTAGAGTGGCATCAGTGATGGACCCTCGATAAGTTACTCAGGTGAGAGCGTTGCACTGTTTTTTCAGGCTTAAGTCGTACGCGTTAAAAACGCGTTGAGACCTGAATGACGCTTCAAACGCGTACGTATAATCTCAAAGATTATTCGCTTAGTAACTTAAACAGCAGTACAAACATTGTTTTGCACTCTTAGTCTTATTTCAGAGAAATACATTGACTCTAGTCTTTACTTATAACAATTATATAAATTGTTGTTGAAGGCTCAAAAGTAATTTGCTCGTATTATCACTCTAAGAAACGAAGCAATATTAAACATACAAGGAGAAGGATTAGTTTCCCAGAGAATAACAAAGGAATAATTTGTGTTAATTTCTGGTACAATTTGAGTTCGAACGAATATCAATGTATTTGCAGTCAGTGTGTCTTTAAAGGTAGTGAGTAGCGAATTCTTTTATCTTCTTACTGAATGTTTAAAACTCTGTTTTCGCAGAACAGTCCAGAAATCATTTTAAGAGTTAAACGAAAGTTGGAATTAATGCTAAATTAGAGAAATCTGCCTAATGAAAAGTGCAAAATCAGTCACAACAAAAATCAACGAAGCAATACAAAAGAAACATCCTATCTACTAAAATTGTTGAATTGCGCCAAAACTGACGTGTGCAGAATAGACGCAAAATATTCGAAAATAACAAGCCAAATATACTTTAACGACGATTTTAATTCTTAGTAAGCTTAGCGTGCACGAAATGGGAGTGATCTGAAATTATTACAAGAAAAAATCAGCATTATGTATGCTTTTTTTGTGTAACCTGAGTTAAGTGCATGAATTTGCATCTTTGCATGACTTAAAGGAAAGATAAGTTAAAGTTTTTAAATTGCGTGTATTTTCTAAATAGGGTGCTAATTCATGAAACATTTTTGTTGTAGTCGTTTCGGGACCTTTAGACGCCACAGAGAGTGAAAAAGCCTTTGAACCCCTGGCTGGACTAGATACAATTCAATTGGAATTTAGCGGTCGTATAGCACATCTGCTGCTCCGCTATAAATCGACAGTTTAGGAACGAAAAGTATTTATTGGTATAGAAATGATAGAAAGTCATACAAGATTTAAAAAATTACCAATGCTCCAATATTTTAAAACGGTTTTTCTTATAAACTAAAATAGTTTGATAACTGACTGTGCATGCATAGTTTTGTTACCAGTATACTAAAAATTATGTGTATTGTATACCCTCGAATTCGAAATAGCGCGATAAACTTAGATCTATGTAAATACATGAATCTAGGTTAATTCTTGATTTTGGATGTAAGATAAACTGAAGCAATTTTAAATGTTTTAAGGTCAGCCAAACTGGGACAATTTTTGAAACGGACCGTAGTCACTTCGTATGAAAGTACCCTTTGCAATTATTTTCAAATCCTGGTTTTTCGATGTCTTAAGAAATTACTTAAAACTGAGACTATAAGGCTAAACATTTTTTATTTTCCTTTTTGTAATAAAATCTAGCAAGTTTTTCAAAATTGTCCTCTAACTATATGAAAATGTCAAATTTAAATTATTGGCTTACTGAAACTGAATTACTTAAATCATTAAAAAGATTCTTGACGTTCAAATTATGGCAAATATGAAAAGTCCCAAGATATGAAATTTACTTTGATTTTAATATGACTTAGTTTCAATTAGCGTTTTCATATAACTGATATACTTACTAGTTTAGACTTTCATGCTGTTCCATAGCTTCCTTCTTTCTTTAATCTATAATATTGTCTTAATTATCTGGATTTTTGCTAATTCAATGATTTCAAAAAGAAAAATTCTTGCCAATGATAAAGTTACAATTTTTTGTGTTTTAGATTCATCGCACATCATATGGCAGTCTAAAAACTTTACATTTTGTAACATTTCAGTATTTTAAAAAGATATTTGAGTAAACAAACAGCTTCTTATTGTTGAACGAACCGGAGAGGAAACCACAAGACATTGCAGTGGTCTGAAATCTGCATTTCGTTTTTAAAACGTCTTGTGGTAATCTCAACAATGTGACACAAAGCTATCTCAAACAAACTATGAAATGTAACTCTTTCCTGGGTATTTAATGATTACTAAGCTACTTTTAGAATACAAGTTTGTAAAGAAGTCTTATTGCTCTGTTATTCTATCTTCTGGTGATCATGAATTAGTCATTCTTGAGTTCACGATGTCTCTTGCACCAGCTGAACAGACAGGGAACAATGACTATATCTATCTAAATCGGGATAGTGTACAGACCATGGGTAATCTTTTACCTCGTTTATAGCAAGCGCTAGCTGCATGTATATAGAAAGTAGAAGGGGATAGCTTCACCTAGAAGCGACATAGAAAATATAGAAGACAAATGATTTTGGAGAGGGAAGAATGCTAACAATTTAGCTCCACTTACTAAGTATTTTTCATCTCTTCTTATCACATAGCAAACTGTTCCCTACCCACTATTTATACAAGAATTTTTGTACTACATCAAGTACTTTCTGATTATGCTTGTACAATTAGTTGCTTTTCATGGGAAAACAAAGTTTCGTGTGCCATAATGCTGTTGCATGGGTTTGTTCTGGTAGCGAGTGCCATCACATACAGATACATGGAGCCTCTAAGCGCGACTACTGATGTCATCCCTTTTTAGCATACAGGAATTAAAAAAGGGACAGCACGGGCTTTTTCCTTCTAATATGAAACTGAAAAGAATACATTCCGGCCCTATACAAACTGAAGTTATACATTAAAATAAAGTTTAAAACCAGGTATACAGAGTTGCTTTCGCTTCTATCCGTGTATGCATGGTGTTAAAGTAAATAACAGCAATAACCATTTTATTTTATGTATCTATTTAAATAAACAACCCTCAAATTGTTAAGACTAGTCGAGGCGAGGGCAATAATTAATGAAAGAAAATATATGTTCAAATAGTCAAATAAAACAGAGTTAAAACACAATGTACGAAAGCTTAGTCTTTGAAGGGAATATAGGAACAAACATATCTCTTACGTTTTGAAATTGAATATTTTCGGTTTCAAAACTAACATCGGAATCCTCGAGAGTTAAATTACTTAAAATATGTAAAAGCTTCTTATTCATTTTTTTTCATGCATGTGTTTTTTGATAGTTATTAAATATTTTCGGGTATACTGTTCTTTAATTTTGCATCTAAACGAGAAAATAAATTTTTCAAATAGCCGTCCTCGATTGTTTTATTTAGAAACTATTCTTAGCAGAAAATCTGGTGTTATAGTGATGAATGTTTGAAGAGCTTGCAAATAGCTGAAATAGATTGGAGATGTTAATGGTGTTATAAACTGTTAAAAACGGCATTTTGCATTGTCATCAGTAAAGAAAATGTCTTTAAAGTAATGGAGATTTAAAAGCAAAATGTTACTACTGCTGAACAAGGGTAAAGCATGCCGGGATATCTGAGGGGCAAAATATATCAAAAGACGAAAAGTAAAACAAAATAATACTCGTGTTTGCAAGAGTTGACGGAATTTTGTTAAGATGAGTTTGGGTAAAGCTTCTCCCCAAACGATTTTACCCGAGGTTAGTTAGGTCGTTGACTATTTAAAACTGAATACATTCAACCTCGGATTAAAAAGTACAAAGGCTTTGACTTTGTGCAAATCACCTCGTTTATTGTGAAAAAATGTTATTTCTAAAGTATGGATGCATCGTTTACACTGTTTTATTTTTTTCCGAGGCTGAATGTTATTTTAAAAAAAACTTTGGGAGATTCTGGTCTCAAATTCTCTTAAAAATGTCTATAATATGATTATACTTAATTGTGTACATGCATTTTGAGCTCGGGAAAATTTACCTTAGTATATGAAACTAAAGAGTATATGTTTGATAAGCCTTCCTTAAACAAAACAACACTGAATACAAAATTTATTTTACAATATAATTAACTTGTGTTCACGATTAATGACTAATCTTACACCATTATAGTTTCTATTTGACTTTGTATATAGCTGCTTATGTTACTGCTACGGAGATCTTAGTGTATTCAGATACCTGAAATACTACCGGTCATTAGAATTTCCTTCTTTTTCTGTGTGGCCCATTTCCTATCTTGGTCAATTTGACAGTATTTGCTTTGCTATTTATATTATTTTTTAATAAAACGAAAGTGTTCGTCGTTAATTTTTGATAACATAATGACTCACGCAAACTGATTTGGTATACTAAATAAAAAATAATTTGTAAATTTAATTAATAAAGGAAACATTCTACATTGAACTTTGGTGAAACGAAGAAGTCTAGAGCTTTTTTAGAGCAACATTTGTATATTTTAAAACAATGTCAACTTGTTCTGTACATGAATAGATCATGCAAAGTGTGCAATCTGTTCCGGCTTTTCTTTCTATGCCAAGAATTCCCAAAATCAAGGAAATTTTACGCACTTGAGTTAAATTTTACAAAGCTATTAAATAATTTCATATTGAGGATATCCAATTAATTGTTTTCTCAGGTAAGGTTCTCAATGCAGTGTTCAGATGTACATCCACTGGCAACAATGAATTTTTTGAAACGAAAATAAGTGGAAGTTTGTCCAGCTGTTTTTCAAATGTATTCTTGTAGAGCTTTATGAATAACAGTTATCAAGTTATCTGTAATGACACCGGGCCAAACTGGGAGTTTGCATACCGAGTTTAAAAGCTTATAGTTTTTAAAAATATAGAGAGCTTAAGGCATTATCAACTTGACAGTCAAAAATGTCTAATATCATTGTAACGCAACTACCTTAATTCATTGTAAATGGATCGACTTTTAATATCCACATATTTCTGAACTTTGGGTTCACGTCTTTTATTCATTGGGTTTATCTTTTTCTCTCTAAGCCTTGGCTCAAAGAGCTTATAACTAGAACTAAACTGTGAGGAGAGGATTTCTCTCACTGGTATGGGAGGGGGAGGGGGGGGTTATACATCTCTATTAGAGGTAAGACAACAGGCAATTACGTGCATATATACATAAAAAATCTACGAAAATATGTATAAAATCTACGAAAATATATGCATATTTATTACATAGATATGAGTGTTTTACTGTAAAATACGCCACTCGTGGATTTCATATGAAACTACATCCGGGATACGAGTGACACATTTTCCATATCCTCACTAGTGAAGATATCGCTGACGTCATTGCTATGTTTTCCCGCTCATTTTGGCGCGCGTTGTCAAAACACTAGTCAGTCAAAATGACAAGATTTGTAAAAGTCACAGACGAATACATCAAATCTTTCAGTGAACAACAGGAGAATGAAAATACAAAGAAAAAGACACTCAGTATGACCTGAGAATATTCAAAGAATTTCTTCTAACTGAACAGGGAAACCGGGAGATTCATTCATACAATTCAATTTCAGATCGGAACTGTAAATATTTTTACAAACGATGGCGGGTTTCAACAGAGTTTCATGCGCAAGAGACGGCGTGTTATCATAGACAGTGACGTCAGCCAGGAACAGAAGTAAGCACTTTTTTAAAAAGAATGTTTAGCTAAATTTAGAGAAACGTTTCAGTATTTTTATATATTATATTATATTTTGACATTTTTTATGATTAACATTTTTTGCTGATTGCTTTTCTAATATTTTGACCATTTACATTTTACAAAATAAAGATACTTTTGGTCATCATTTTTGTCATTTTGTTTCATTTTGCGCTCACTCGTGAAATATTTTTGCCACTCTAAGATAAACTTCATATGTTCAAGCCACCGTGTAATATCTTCTATATATGTATGTATATGTATATGTGTGTGTATGTGTATGTGTATGTGTGTATGTATGTGTATGTGTATGTGTATGTATATGTATATGTATTTGTGTAAGTATATCTGCATACAGTACTGTTTCGTCCTTTGAGGACTCCTCGTGCTGAGGAGATTTTGGGACTAAAGATAATAGAGCAACGTAGTTATATCTCCACAAGTGTTGAGATATGTTTCCCTGCATCTATACCGTTAACGTTGATAAAAACAAAACTTTATAAGGTTTTGTTTTTATCAACGTTAACGGTATAGATGCAGGGAAACATAAATCAGTGCCTACGAGCCTGCCGAGCGAAAACTGGACCGGCGCGGCGGCGGCATTATAGACCGTGCGAAAATACTATTCAGACTGGCATTCTCGACTGACTGTAATGTATAAGATTTTATAACGCAACACCAAGTAGAAGCCTTTTGTCCTCAAATAGACCAATCACAGTGCGTTAACCTTGTGACGTCAAGGCTGATGACATTTTATAAAACAAGCCGCTAAAGAAAAACATTTCAATGTGCAAAAAAATGTTACGATAAAAGTGTAAATGTTTGTATGGTTTTTTAAAATCGTTAAGCAAACGCTAAGATATATAGACGGATATTAGACAGTGGCGAAGACCTGTCCAGTTAAACAAGAGACAGTCAAATCATGTCAAAGCTTTTCCTCAGACATCAACTGACGCAAAATCGAAGTGCCTTCGTTTTGTAGATAAGACCGGCTCAAACTACAAAAGAAACATATTTTTGTTACTATACTATCAAACCAGAGACAATCAAACCGTGTCAAAACTGTGGCTCGAGCTCAGATAACAACTATTTTTTGTCGCGTCATTACTATCAAAATAAAAACCGTCCGAGGAAGCAAAATTGTGCGTTTACATCGGTGTCAGAAGCTGTAAAGTTTTTTCTTTGTTCTATCGCCATTATGTTCGTTCTGTTATTTGACTTCATTGTTTTCTTTGTTTACGTCATTCGTAAACTTCACAGGTTCTTACAACCTCGTACCCAGGGTCATTTCACTGACGTAGTACACGTCTACGTCAGTGAAATGACCCTGGGTACGAAGTTGAGGTTCTTACGCCGACGATGAGCCAAAATTGCTTTAGAAAAGCCAACGACAACAACAATCTTTATTAACATTCAGAAAATAATGGTTACAAAAATTATTTCTCTTATTATGTAGAGAGCATTCTTATTAATACTAATACTCTTATTACGTAGAGAGCACTCTTATTATATAAATGAAAAAGAATAGCCAATACAACGTAGATTTTAAAGTTTTTTAAAAAGATATTTCGGCTAGCCATACTAGCCTTCATCAGGTGAAGGCTAGTATGGTTAGCCGAAATATCTTTTTAAAAAACTTTAAAATCT
>JAOTRI020106170.1:0-13535 GCA_028564885.2 Zoanthus sanctaehelenae | reverse complement strand
CGCGTCAGAAAAACTTTAGAATCTTGGCATACCGCTGGTTCCAGTAATGCTGATAATAACTCAAAGCCACTTCCTAAACAATACAGTATTCTTTTAAAGAAGTAGTACATTTTTCATTAATATAGTTCTATTCTTATTTATTTTTTATCATACTTTACTTTTTATATATATACTACTCAACGTTTTTTTCTCTTCATTCCATCTGATGAAGGCTGTAGTATTTAATTTTAACCAGAGAACGTTATATATATTTTTAAAATTTTTATGGTTAACATTGGTGACGCATCAATTTTTAAAGTTACAACAAACTTGTTACTTAAGTCTATAAGTTGTAAGACTTGTGAAATGATCTCTGTGTTTAAGCTTGCGTTTGTTCTCTTTCTATCTCTATTGGTTTGTAACTTTGACGGTGCTCTGCAATCACGATGCTGTCGCCACAGCTAAAATGTTTGACAACTGACATGTGGTTCTTACGCTTCAAAGAAATTAAACGGACATTTTGAAAACTCATTTTCTGTTTAATTACCAAATTTCATGATATTTTTGGTGTCAGCCGTGCTATAATTGTAAATATTACAAATCCTCAGCGGTGTGAAAGTCAAAAATATAATTTAGTTCGGCTTAATTTCAATCATACTTTTGGCGGACATGGTTGGCGCAGTTGGTATGATTTCTGATTTCCAAACACAAGGTCCCCAGTTCTATCCCGGCAGTTAGCCGAGATTCGAGTATGTATGTGACCTTAATTTCTTTTCCACCTAAGCCAACTCATCTTTCCGACCTTCTGGGGTAGGTAAATGAATATCAACTTCTGCTGGGAGCTAATCTGCAATGGATTAATGTCTCTTCCATGGGGAGTCAAAGACTCTCACCTGCCTAATACTACAGAAACCAAATATAAGCGCCGGCTCCATGGGCCTCTAGGTTCGTAAATGATTTAGCTTATCTTACCTGTTAGCTTCTCCAAACTCAACAGCTCTAAAAAGCGGGCTAGGTATATCTTGTTGTTCCAGAGCTACGCTATTTTTTCCAACCGAAGTTAGAAATTTGGTTATCGTACGCCGTTTGTAGTTTTGCCAGAGGTCACTATCCCGGATGTAGAATTTGATGTCGTCGTCATTAGTGAAGTAGTGACGATGATTGCGCAATAGTTTTATGATATTATCATTGGTTTTGATTGCCCACCTGAAAAAAATATTCAACACATCCAACATTTTAGTTCATACTTTTTAACTAAATATAGATAAATGTCATTATAAAGAAATTATCCATTCATGTAATTATGATTTATTATAAAGAGAGATAATGGATCATTTTTTGCCATACTCTATATACGTATTAAAAATGGTTTAGTTTACGTAACACGTAAAGTTAACCAAATAATTAGAGTTAGTAGAGCAGAATTGTTAAAAAGCTTGAGTGCTTCCTTTGTTATATTTTATGGCCTCTCCTGGCGTTGACCCAGCATAATTAACAAAAGGCTTAGAGATGTACAAATGAGCGAACAACCAATAGACTAATGAAGCATTACACATAGAACAAAAGATCTGAGCCTTGACCTTGCTCACAACATGAATCAAAGAAACACTGTAATTTTTTTTGTAACTTTCCAAATCAGTCCGCTGTTAACAACTTTGAATAAGATATACTGAGACTTAAGAATTGTCGCAGAAAGTTTCTTTGGCTTACAATGATTATAGTGCTGTAGTTCACTCTTAATTATTTTCACTCCTATTGGAACATAGGGCCTAGCCTCTACCAGCTTTCTACGGCGGGCTCTATTCAAGGCAGTCCTCCTAACTTGTTACTTATACTCTATGTCAATCCTCTGGTGTTAATCCGTAACTGATCTCTTCCAAGAAAATTTTTTGTGTCTCCTCTTCAATTTCTCATTTGGATTTTACTCTAGATACAACCGTGTAATTGGTTGGTTGTTGGCTTCCTTAGACTCTGTCCGATCCATCGCCAATTCCCTCGTGTGATGGTAACTACAATCCTCTCCTACTTCGTGCGTTGGGAGCTAACCTGCGATGGATTAGTGTCCTGTCCAGGGGGAGTCAAAGTCTCTCATCCGCTTAACACTACAGAAACCGAAGATAAGCGCCGGCTCGAAAGGATTTAGCTAGCTTTGTAAATAGCTACTGGTTTTCTTCTTATCAGTTGTGATTCTTAAAGAGCAGATGACATGAAATATTTTTTGCTGTTTCTTGTAGTTAATTAATAAATCAAATATACGGATTCTACTTTTATTTCACGGATATGCTGTGTAAGTCCTAACACGATTTTACCGTTTGAAATACGCGCTTTGAACGAAAAAGATGTCCACTGGCAGCGCTCGGCCGTGACGTCACGTTGTTTACCCGAAACACTATTCAACATGGCCACAGAGCAGGTTAGGAAGAAAGGTTGAAGAAGATGTGTTGCTGGGGCGCCCAATGGCACCATAATGGAATGATAAGCGAGTAAAGTAGACTAAGCAAATCGTGGTTGCGGGAAGAAAACAACTTTACGTCACAGGAGGTTATTTAGGCCCTAGTCCCGGGGACACATTTTCAACAAAATTTAGAATTTTTACGGCCTATAAAACAAGTTTATAAATGAATATTATTAAGACCTTTTGATACCACAGTAATTTTATACACATATCAAACTAACTAAACTACAATAAAACAAAAAATATATATATGTCATAAGCACTTTAAATTGGGGAGTGGAGTTTTGACATGACACTGAAAAGCTCCTTTAGGGGAATTGGCATTTTAAAAGTATATATTTATTGCGGTAAAATACTACGTTTTTTAATTATAAGAGAGAACAGGTTTTATTGAGTAGGAACAGGAGCCCATAAGTTGGAGCAAGCAATTCTGATGTTTTAGTGTCACAGCGTTTTTACGAACCGACATATTTTTAGTTCAGTTATTGCGAATTCAGTCAAACCAATGACAAATTGACATGCATGCGTCCAGACTTAGCTTAATCCAGACTTTTTCTATTGAGATTTCCCGCTAAAAGCGATCTAAATTAAAGTAAACCAGTTCATAAAACGCGTACGGCCGTGACATATGATTATTATGGGAGTTGCTTCTATTTATGGGCTCCTGTTAGGAAGCGCAATTTACAGCAATGAAAAGTCTAATGAGACTGATAAAACTAAATGTTCACTTACTTGTTAACCAAATAACACGTGACCATACCAATGCTTGCTACACTGCAAAAACTCGGGGTACTGTCAATAACTGTAGATTCCCCAAAAAACTCTCCTAAGAATTTTTGTAAAGGCAAAAGTATTAATTTGTATTCATTAGCGAATCACCGACGATTGTCGTTCAGTATAATTCTGTGACGCGTAATTGAAATGATCATGACTCCCAACAGCTGTGTATGATTTAGTTAGTAATGTGATTTATTTATTTATTTCGATTTATAATTTTTTAACACTAAAGTGTTATTAAAGATATTTGATGCCGAACGTCCATATATACAAACTCTTTTATTTTGAGCCACTTTATCTACTCTCCAAGATGGCGGCGATCGAAAACCGTGATATGGCCTATCGTAAGCATGTATAATTATGATCGTAATCGTAATTGGGAATGCGATTGTGATCGTCCGACAGGAATTTATAATTGTGACCGTAATCGTAATTGCGACGAAGCGGTTCTGACCTTGACTGACGACTCACCTTGTTCCACCTGTCCCAGTTTGACAAGTTCTTCTCTGTTGACATCCTCGATATATAACTTTCGGTAGAACTGGCATCTTCCTAAAACAAATAATAACAAGAGATGAACATCTCGAAAAATTTAATATATTCTACTGAATTTCCATCGCCTTATATGGTAGGTAAAAGAAACTCAAATGAGAAAATTCCTTGCATAAATATATTTTGATTTTTCTACGATTTTTAGAAACCTCGAAGCAATGTTTATCTCAAAAATCAGACGACTAAACTGACGTATTTCCAAACGGTATCACCTAGCAATGCCTATTTACATAAGTACTTACATAAAAAAAAAGATTTTTAGAAACCTCGATTTTTAGAAACCTCGAAGCAATGTTTATCTCAAAAATCAGACGACTAAACTGACGTATTTCCTAACGGTATCACCTAGCAATACCTATTTACATAAGTACTTACATAAAAGAAGATCAACCAACAACAAAGCCAAAGTTGAAGATGTTCAGCTATCTTTTGCAAAACCACTTTTTAACAAAACCTGGGTTAGCTATTGGAAAAAATAGGTATCCACCGGCTACATGTGTCTACTGCTGGAAAATTATGCTCCTTATGGTGTAAATGTTGCAACTTTAAGTTTAGGGAACGGATTGACGATTGGAACAAAATGCTTTGTGGACACTGAAATTAAAAATTAGTTGCGTCACGCCGTGTTCTTTATATTAGCTGGTTACGAAAACGAATGATGTACTCATTTACTTTGGATTGTTTGCGATTATTATTCGATTGGTAATTTGTTTCAAGGCTAAAAAAATTTCAGGTTTGATTAGCTCCGAAAGCTTCTTATGTTAAGACTCAGTTTTTATTGGTTTCGAAGATTTCCTATTGTGGTCAGCTTCCGATTAACAGCTTTTAGGTATAACAAAGTGTCTACCTGCGCATGCGCGCAGTAGGCACAAAAACTCTGAAATTTCAAAGATGTTTATCTAATACAAAAACCCTATGGATATATGCATGATATTTGTGAAAACATTACCAACTAATTCCCTGTAAAGTGATAAACTAAAAGCTTTCGCTCAGCTAACTGAACTGATTAAAAGGTCCAGTAGTTACAGTATGGCAGTTACATCGTATTTGTTCCAATTTCCAATTAATTCCCTATAAAATGTTAAACTAAAAGCTTTCGCTCAGCTAACTGAACTGATTAGAAGGTCCAGTAGTTACAGTATGGCAGTTACATTGCATTTGTTCCAATTTCCACTTATTTAACAATTAACCACCGCCTGGTTAGCCTAGTTGGTAAGGTGCCAGTCTGCTGTGCGGGAGGTCTCGGGTTCTATTCCCGGTCTTTGCTCTAACATCACTCGGTAAAGCGCCTTTGATCATATCCATATGAAAAGGGAGCTATATAAATCCTAAGTTATTATTGTTATTATTATTTATTTTTCTAAGTGCGCGCGTTGGATTTGAGATGGTAAACAGCCAACGAGGAGGTAGCGCTCCAACCATCTTATATCCACCAAGCGCGAATGGAATAATTGTTTTATTAAATTTCATGAGTTCTCCGAACTTTTAGATACTTGAAAATAGCAAAAAACTTAAAACTTTAATTGAGAAACAAGATCTTTTTGTTAGTTTCCATACAAAGTCATTCGGTATATATGATCGAGCTGATAACCGAGATTGAGTGAACCAATCAGAACGCTAGAAACACAGTTTTCGAGATTGAAAATTTAATAATGTAGAAATAACAGTGAATAAAACGGCAGCTATAAATGTCATTGCAACTGCTACAAAGTTCCAAATGAAAATATTTTCACTTTATTTCAGCCACTGCCTGAGCCTTTCCTTAAATGTTTTTTGAATTATTCTCAATCCCTGCCTCGATCATTGTGGTTCTTATAGTTGTTTTTATGAAATAGCGCATGCGTGCACAGTCATTCTCGGCCAAATGGAACACAGTACCAGCTGTCAAGAAAAATATTGCTAATAGTTCGCTGCACTCGTTACCTTAACAGTAATAATTGACGTTTGATTTCAAAGACATTTTCACTACTATAATTATAGTTCTTTTTTTTAAAGACGTTAAACCGTAGGACCAGTCTCTCGACCCTCTATCGGGGGACTTAAAAGAACCCACGCACTTGTCGAAAAGAGTAGGGTAGTGATCCCGGTGTTGTGGTCTATCTGTACTTCTGCAGGCATTTCTTGATGATATTATATGTGAGCCGCTCTAGCGGACTATCTAAGATCTAGACCCTCAACAGTCAAACTTTGTACTGATCATTGTAAAGCGCGTTTGATCATATATGGAAAAGGCGCTATATATAAATGCTAAGGTTTATTTTTATTTTAACCTTTATGTAACTTTTAAGTTTTTGATATATTGTTGTTAACCTTACCTTCCACCACAAAAAAGACATGTTCTGGTATTTCGCCTTGGTTTATTATTACACGACCACCATGATATTCCTTCAAACATTTTGCAAAAGTCAAAATGCATGTTTAGTTTAAGAGACATTTAATTATATTGTTGACAATGCGCAATGCTAGATTTGAGTTCAGACTCAAGAGTCGAACGTGGATTCAAATTTAAGTTACTATCAATTTTGTCAACATTGACCATTATTTGGCAACATACCATAAGTATATAAAGCCCGCTAGCGGAAATCTTTTTGGGACCACTTTCGGAAAGAAGTGGTAAAATTCTTAGTAAATAATTGGTAAGATATACTTGGTAAATTCTTGGTAAAAGGGAATTATACTCTGTTTTCCTTTGTAAAATGGACTTTTACTGGGACTATTTCTTGGACTCGAATATTCGTTGTAAAAAATTTCTAAAATTTTCGAAAGTGATCTCAAAAAACGTCCCGCAAGCCGCTATATATGTATGTATATCAAATAATATAATTAACCAAACGGACTGTTTTTATTATTTACATTTTCTGCTTTTTAACACAATTCAAAATGTCATAATAAATCAATTAATACAGATAAAAAGATCATACTGTAAATAATATACTTACATTTTATAACTTTTGACTCTAAATAAATTTTCCGTTTGCGTTGGTAACAAGTATACAAGGTCACTGATGATGTTTTTACAATTACCTGTCGGGTCATTAATGGCACCAATTTGCTCTTTTCCTCATCGGACAGTTTTCTTAGAATGCTAACGTTGTTGATGTAGTGTTGAATTTCTCTCACATACCGGTTTTGAGCCCATGTCACTTTTTGATGGAACTTTTGTCGGTCGATTCTCAAAAACTCACATGGTTCCAAACTTCGCATCTCGTCAGGAGGTGGTAAATCGAAATTTGGCCCATCACAAGAAACCAGACCAAGATACTCTCCGGCGACATGAATATAGGAAATGTAACAATTGTTATTGCGATTTTCTTCTAGGTCACTGTTAACAGCATACTTTCCTTCGACAGAGCCAGAAAGAACATAATAACAAGACAAAACCTCCTCTTCGCTTTTCTTTTTTATATCAACATCCGCGTCGAATCTCTCGTAATTTATACAATAACAAAGAGCTTCTTTAATAATTTGCAAATCTTTGTGGATTGCCTTCAAACCACAGACAACTGATTTGAGATCGTGCAGTTCTTCGCTTCTTCTTTGAGTAAATGGCTTTTTCAAAGTTTTAATGGTCTCATTCGTCACAACTATCCCCGCTTGTGCGCGAAATAAACGTTTATTGAAAACCGGCGGTGATTCATGTCGACGGTCTCTCGCACTTAGTTTAGTTAAAGTCATTTTAAATTCAAAGATCTGAGCAAAAAGTTTAGTTTCAAGTCATTCTGTCATGGAAAGTTCTCCTAAAGTTGTCTTTCCAATTCAAATTATTTCAGCAAAATATAAATTGCTCGAAAGAATGCTTAATGAGGACTTCCCAAACATTTCCTTGAAAATATTCGCAATAAACGTAAGTTGTTTGGATTCGTGAAGATATGTAAATTTCTTTCTTAGAAACAGGTGTATTTGCATGAAATTAGCTAACGCAGTTTCTTCAAACGGATTTTGTCATTGTAGACAGGAGGAAATTGCTGGATATATTTCAGAAGTTACTCTGTTATCGATTTTTAGCTCTTTTTATAACCATATTCTTCTTATTGGAATTATTTTTTCGAAACGCTCTTTAATTTGACCAACTAGATATCTAAAGTTTCTAAAAAAATGAAGTATTTTATGAAATTGATGAAATTACAACTTTTACAAATCCAGTTACAGCTTGATCAGGAATAATTATTTGTGCCTTCAACAAGATTAGAGTTAAGCATCATAAAAGGCAACAAACACTAGAAATATGGTAGTCTAATGATTTATCACCAATGCAAAAGTGAAAATTAATGAATTTCCTCATTTAAAACTTCTACCACTAGGTCATTTAATATTGTAATGAGTTATAATAAAAGGTATGTTCTCGAATATTTAATTCTTCTCTTCCAGTGTTTTGCCTAACATCAAGTTTTAATAATGATAATTGAACTGAGTGGTGTGCCATTTGGTTCAAAATCAAACGAGCGATTCAAAATCGCACAATGGCGTAGCTGGAATGCAATTTGTAATCGCAAGTTTGATTTTGAACTAAAATTGCACAACACGAAGTTCAGTTACCACTTAATTATATCCATTTTGAAATCTAACACATTGTACATTAAAAAATTATTATAAATTGTAAAAATATTGTTGACAACTTCTCCATTTTGCTTGAAACTTGCCAGAGTTACCCTCACATTCATTTTACCTGATTGGTCAATTTTTTTAGTTTTCTACAATCTGATTGGTTGTTCAAGATGGTGCGATTTAGAGTTCAAAATGACCCGATTTTGACAGAGTGTTTATTTTCGCACATTAACAGAAAAGCTTAAAGAAAATGTATATATACCATAAAAATATTCAGTTGGAAACGTATAAAGTTCATTCTTAAACTGAAAGGGAAACCTTTTTGATTTTTTTAAATTACACCATAAAATTATACTGAATAGATTTTTACTATAAATGGCGCCTTTATAGAACGAATCTAATTTTTTTGGAAATTTTGGATTTTTTCAAAAAAAAAGATTAATAGTAGAACTAAGGTAGATAATCTGTCTTGACGGATAATCCGTCTGTTGCCTGTATTTATTCAAGGACGGATTATCAGACGAACTAAAAAATTCTTGCCCAAGTTCATCTAGACGGATTATCCGTCTCTAGTATAAATTGGGCCATTAATAATAGTAGAATATAGTCATCATTTGATCAAGCAGATCAAAAGTTGACACGAATTTTTTTATGGAGACATAACTGCTTTTTTCTTCCCAGTCAAGTCTTTTGGAACGTATGCAATAATTCATTGCATGGCATAATTCTGTCGCATATTATTCACTTTGTCGCAAAGCTTCTGTAATAAAGTATATAGCCTGTGTACACCGTTTCCCGTTACAGGAAAAATTTGGGAGGAAACATCTGTGAATTGGCGCGGCATCACATGGCGTTCCTTAAATCGTGTTTTCAGCTGCAGATCGATCACGTGTGAGCTAACCTCTCAAGATTTTGAGTACGACTCTCATTGAGTGCTGTATTTTTTTATTTTTTCAAAAGAAAAGTAAAAATAAAAGAAAGCGTTGCTTTAAAATCAAATATATTTGATATTAGAAATTGTACTTTTTCCAGTTCATTTAAGAAATATTAAAAATTTGTGCTTAATTGTTCGCAGTTTGGCAAGGTAGAGTTTTGTGAACTTAAAAGCATAATATAAGTACAGAATGAAATTGTAAATTTGATAGTTAAAAAGATTTTACTGATGTTGTCAGTCTGGTATAGTAAGTTGATATTTTATAGCTGATATTTTTAACGCGATATTGTTGCCCTTTCTGCGGCCACCATTAGGAAAAGAAAAGATCTTCGCCCAAAACAACAAAAAAGATCATCAAACGAGGCAAACAAAAAATAACAATAAGTGAAGGTTAAATATTTATTACTTTGTTATGAGTCTATATATTAATACCAGAACTGGCTGTATTTATTTATTTGTACAGTCATTTAAACCCACATTATATATATTAATTCTGTGAATGTAGTCCGCGTCAACCTGCAAGCAGTTGTTAATATTTCATTTTTAATATTTCTTAAATCGCTGCAAAATAAAACTTAATTAAATATTTGTGTCCGGTTGTGTGTACTCGGTATTAGTTGGTAGTGGTTCATTTTTTGAGTTAAATCAAGTTTTGACAGCAATTTATTATCAAGCGCTTCTCTTGATATCATGCCGCTTTAATTTGGTTTCTGATATCAAACTCAGTAAATTTGTCACAAAACGAATCATAATTATTAAGCTAAGATAGATGTTTTTTGTAAAAACGTTTTCAATATATATAGAGATAGAGATAGAAACCATTTTTATGCAAATATTTGTTATGAAACTTGTATTTTTCTTTCTATTTTTTTTCGTCTCCTTTGTGCAAATGTTTCCTCTTTTTTGAAATTTTAGTCCAAATTCAAGATATCACAGGCTTCGGTATCCAAGGTACTTGTTGTCAAATGCAAAAACATTTCTGGCGTTACCATTTTGTCGAAATTTGGCTTATGCACGTTTTCATTAACAAAAGGAAACTGTAATAAAAAACACGTTAGCAGAATTGACAAAGCGAAACGCCCTTTTGATATTAGAGGAACCGGTCAGATAAAACCCCTATAAATTAAAACTCTCATTTTTTCCCTATCTCTTTTTTTGTTAGTTTAGATGGTTGACTTAACTTAGTTGTGTTTATTTTTATATTCAGTTTCTGAGAAGCCATTTTTACAATAAAGTTGGTGTAAAACAATAAAAGATAACAGTGTTATATACAGACAAAAGCTAGAAAAGTAACAACTTACATTTGACGAATAGAAACGCATTTCTTCTCTTAAAACGATTAAAACTTCGATTTTGATTAGCCGTTTACATAAAACTCTTAGATATTTATCACTCTTTGCTTTTTTCCTCCTTTTTTCTATTTTCTTTTGTTGTTGTTGTTGTTTTTCAGTCAAATAATTAGTCCCAATCTTTTTTTAAGTTCTAACATAAGATTCAAGAAGAGAAGGAAAAAAGCAACAAAATGCATTAGCAGATAAAATAGTGTACCGCTTCAATTATATAACAGTTTAGATATTCATGAGATATTATATACAGATATCAATTCGATAAAAGCCTCCTTTGAAACTGCATATGTGCTCTTTCTCTGTTTCTTTTAACGCTGTTGTTTTAATTCTTGTATTTTTATCAAACTGGTTTATATGCCTGAGGATAAAGTAATTCCGTTGCCAAACAAAACAAGGCTACGTTAACATTGTAAGAACTAAACCATAATGGTAACACAACCTTTAGAAATGTTGTAGATCGACTTAATTGTTCAAAGAATTATAAAAACAGATTCATGTTGTGTTACCGCCCAATCCGCTTGTTTGGAATGCAAGCCTCATAATAACGATAATAATAATAATAATAATAATAATAATAATAATAATAATAATAGTAATAATAATAATAATAAACGGCAGCTATACAGCTGATGTGGCCGTGTGTCACAAATATCAAATTTTAAATTTTATCTATCTGTATCTATAGTTGAAATAATAAAAAAGCTAAAAATAAATTTACAAAATCATCTATCTATCTTATAGTAATATAAAAGCTAAAAATATATATAATCATCACTTGTTCCATAATTTGGAGAAAATTTTAACAGTTAACGTTTACGGTTGAAATGCATTAATATTACAGACAGTAGCTATAGAATTGTTTAGATTGTTCCACAGTTGTGTTGATGTCTGTACGAGGTGGAGGTATTAGAAGTTGGTTGCTCCCCCTTGATGAGTAAGCGCTATTCCTCCGTTTTAAAAGCTTATTCTTCGGTTTACTGAGGTAATCAAAATATTTATTTCTTTTCCAAATAAAATAAAGAGCTCATGAGCTTGTAGAGCAATTAAAACAACAGCTCTGGGATAATTTTTGCAGCAAAAGAACAATTCCTAACGGAGTTATTAGCGAATAAAGATTCTGAATATTTAGAGTAAAAAGTGTGACGGCGCCATGTTGGTTGGCCTTGACATACCACCAACATGGCCGCCATAATTTCAAAGCGTTAATTTAAACATAAGATTAAAACATCTCATTATATTTCACGATATAAATGTCACTTTCAAGCATCAAATAACCAAACTCGTACGTTTGTCGTCATGATTTTTATGAGTTTTTAAAAGGCGTGACTACGATGTGTGACATAATTAGCGTCTTGCAAGGCGACGAACAAACGTCGAACAAATTAAAAATTTTCATAAGATAATATTGAAATTTAACTCTAACCTCTGTTTTCTTAAACATATCAAATAATACAGTTAATTGGATTCAAACAAAAATTTTGATCCAAATTTTTGAGACCTATGACGTCACATGAAAACGAAGAATGTCTTTCTCTTCTCTCTTTTTCAATCACCTGGTACTAAGACGAATCGATTTCACTCCATATAATCAACGAAACTCGCATCTTGCTCATCGAATACGAAATACGATAGAAACTCTATCGTATTTGTAAGCTTTTGTAATATTCGTTTTCGTCGTTTAACAGTTCAGATGAAAATCAAGTTTTTGAGTTGTGCAAATTATGTTGTCTTGAGGGTCTTAAAATATGTATAAACAACTGGGGTTAGATGCAACCACTAGAATGCTACTATCAATATAAGTGATTTTAGATACCGTCTGTCTTTGAAAAGCAGCATAATTCTAACAGTACTCTGGGCATTGTTAGTGATGGGTTGTTTTTGCATTGCTAGAAGATCCCAAGGTTAGCCCGGGTTCCCTTTTCATCTTCGACGCAAATCGACAATCATTTTGACAGCCTTGTCGTTTGATTGATTGACAATGGAAAGCACTCACAGCTGGGTACGATTTGGAAGCACGCGTAACAGTAAAAGTACTGTAATTTCCTAACAGCCTGCTTTCTTCTAGATACAATTCATGTTCTAATATTACTTTATCAAGTTTTCGGCAATTTTGAAACATCGTGCACACTCCTGTTCTATCTCGTAAATCACTCAAAAAGTAAAAAAAGGAACTTTAGAGAACCGCGAAAGGAGACTCTGCTCAAACAGTGCCTTTTTCACTTATACTTTCTACTGTAGTTAGTCTATGGCTGATTTAACAGCTGACTCAACGTTACACTTTAGAAAACACAGAGCGAAGCTTGTCACATTCAATACTGGGGGAAGGATGGCGGGCGCACTCATAGTACCTTCACCCCCACTGCGTACGTGCCAGTGTTTACCATCGTTCAACATTCGTAAACTTACACAGCATTCAATAAAGTCGCTTAGATGTTGAAGTAAATGTTGTGAGCTATTTGCGCAACATGCTAACGGATTTATGCGGAAATTTTTAGGAAAGACAGTTAATTACATATACAAGCTAAACGGCGCTTTCTGATTCCTAGATATACATAACATTCAGAGAATATTGGTTTCCTCGCATAATAGGATTCTGATTAGCAGCAGTGTCATGGCAGGTGATGGAAATTCGCCCAATTAGAATTTGTTGCAAAGGATAATAATGATTATAAGCTTTTAAAATGTAATGTTTTAGCGGGGAAATGATAATTGCTTTGACTCTTTGACATGGAAGCTCTACGGAAAACATTCACATGCACAACAGGGATTTCTTTATAAGCTTCGTAAAGATGCCGCCCATATACTTACCTATATGTTATTGCCAACGAGCCAGCCGAGCGAAGACGCGTGGCTAGCGAGGCGGCAACATAATAGAGCCGTGCGAGGTATTGATATAGGCGTAAAAAATCTCGAGTGATTCGGTGAGATGTAAGTAATGCAAGATTTT
>JAOTRI020106159.1:0-13536 GCA_028564885.2 Zoanthus sanctaehelenae | reverse complement strand
AGTAGGGATTTTTAGGGGAAAATTTAGAAAAATCTGAAAAAGTAGGGTTTTTTAGGGTAAGTTAAAATATTTAGGGATTTTTAGAAAATTTTAGGGCCACCAACATGCCTGGTTTTTATTTCTTGCCAAGATTGTCGTATAAAGGTTTACAAACATCTATTTGAAATCTAATAAAAAAAGATAGGCGATGGAAATATAGAACAAAACAATACGAATATAATACAAGTCATCAAAACTTCAGGAGTTTCTTTGAAACCACAGTGAAAGTATAACGGTTGTGGGATGCAGTTTAAATTATTAACGTCAGTTTCTGTTATAGTAGTAAAACACACTATTCTAACGGTTTACCAACGTAATCAACGACTCAAACGGTTAGGGAAACATGAAAAAATTTGTAAATTCCGAGTTAGGTTTTGGTAAATCAATAGGAAAACTCAAGTTACTCTTTTCTGCTTTCTAGAAGTGGTTTAAAAGCAGCTATCTGACAAATAACAATGTGCATATTCATTAGGGTAGCTACCTTGAAGCCATTAAAATGGGTATGGACGAGAGCCACATTCATTGCGGGCATTATTTTCCTAAAATTTACCATAAATAATGGCAACCCTGAGTTTCAGCAGTCATGCACTTCATGGTTTAGCTAAATAGCAAACATGCTCAAGTTATATAAAGATACAAGCTTTCATCGACCTATTAGTGAATTCAAATCTAATTGATGAAGATCTTGTAAAAATTACGTCAGTAAAAATATGTCTATGTGATTCACAAGGCCAATACTACGGTGGCCCACAAGTCTCACGGCAAATTAAAATTGCTCACGGCAAAATGAATTTGCTGACTGCAAGATAATTTTTCATCACGACAAATTAAATTCGCTCACGGCAAATTTAATTTGCTCACGGCTAATTCAATTTGCTCACCGCAAATTCAATTTGCACACGGCAAATTCAATTTGCCCACGGCATGAGTAGATTTATGTAATGGAATGTGTTCGGTGTGTAGATATATAGAAAGACATAAGACCATATATGCGTACCCAAGATTTACGGTGTTTAACTTACCAATAGAGAAAAAAATAACGCTATACATGTTATTTTTCTCTTATTCTTTCATGAGTAACCGTGTCTCGCGGCAATACAATAAAATTGACATATTTAATTTTGCCGTGGGCAAATTGAAATTGTCGTGAGTAAATTGAAATTGCCGTCAGCAAATTGAATTTGCCGTGGGCAATTTGAATTTTCCGTGGGCAAATTGAAGTTGCCGTGGGCAAATTGAAATTGCCGTGAGCAAATTGAAATTGCCGTGAGCAAATTGAAATTGCCGTGAGACTTGTGGGCCACCGTACAATACACACTCATCTACATTACAAACATAGCGAATTGCTTGTACAATGTGGGTTAAAAATAAAAAAATGTTCAGATATAGGGTATACAATTTTCACTTCAGCAATCTCTGTTTGTATCTAACACAACACGTTACCATTGCGTTGCTAGTACAAGTATGAATGTCCTGTATGATCGACCAGTCTTTAAAGGAAAAACAACTTCAAAGCCAATCGAGGCTTGATTGTCGTTTTCAATGAATTGGTTGTTAGTGCATATGTATTTTTAGTTTTGGACCCTTCAAAGCTAGCTTAAAGAGAAACTAAACCATATAATTAATTATAATTAATTTTAATTAATCGTTTGAAAATTTAGGCATAGCATAATAAATACGTGAATTTTTTTTAAGTTTATTTTAGTTTTGCGTAGTTTAGTTCCCTAACTTAAAGGGGAACTAAACCCTATAATTACAATACTTACAATTAATTGAAATTAACAATAATTCATCGTTTGAAAATTTAGGAACAGTATAACAAATATGTGAACTTTTTTTAAGCTTTTAGCCGAGCAATTCAAAAAAAATGTTTGGTATTGAACAGACAACATTTGATCAAAGGCTCAACATGTGATGTCAGCAGTTATCAATAAGGTCTAGTTACTGTGTAGCTTTTGGCTGGTAATATAGAAGAAAAACTTCGCAAGACCTACAGTATATTGCCCGAAAAATATTTAACAATTAGAACTCGAGGTTGCATGGACTACGCGGCAATAACCCATGAGGCCGAAGGCCGAAAAGGCTATTGCCCCGTAGTCCATGAGGCCCAGAGGTCTAATTGTTTTAGTATTTTCGAACATATTGAGGCAAAATTGAATATAAATACTGTACATGCTAATTTGGAGATGCTAAACGAATGAATTTATCAATTTGCAACTCTAGTTTGTTTCCGTAAAAAAATCTATGAAAAAGTAGCAATATGTCTGTTTTCTAGTGCTTGTAACTTACCATTGGATATTTTCATAACACACTTAATAGCTTTTTTTTGTCTTCTCGGGTACTGAACTATCTAGAAGCTCTTGTAAATAGTCATTTAAAACCTCCACAAAACGCGAATGAGCCGCCATCGTTTTTGCAAAGTCGTCACCTCGGACTATCACGAATAGCCCGAGGTTAGGGAGCCAATCAGAAGGTAGTATGTGTAATAGCCTTTATGTTGGAAAATACTAAAAAATGTAGAAGCAAATTGTCATATCTGTGCTATGAATATCGTAATTTATGTTACATCACACCGCTGACAATCAAATTTGCGGCCGCAGTATCAAACCTTTTCTTGCGAGTTTTCTTTGTTTCTATATTTTATCTTTCAATGTGATCTGACTAATTTGCGACCACGGTATCAAACCTTTTCCTAAGCGTTTTCTTCGTTTCTATATTTCATTTCTCAATGTGATTTGACTAATTTGCGACCACGGTATCAAACCTTTTCCTAAGAGTTTTCTTCCTTTCTATATTTTATCTCTCAATGTGATTAGACTAATTTGAAAAAAAAAATTAACAGAGTTAATATACTAAACGTCAAATATATTCAAACAAAAATAGGTTAGTTTTACTGTAGCATTCAGTTCTCCTAAGCTAATAAACTGCCATGCTGATGAGGCCCAAACAAGCCTAGACAAAAGTCAAAGGCTACTTTGCTTTAGGTTTACTATTCTATGGGGTAAATTTAATGGATAATGCTGACTTACATGCTTGTGTTATTCATAACGTATACTTTTATTACAGCTATAGAACACGATTTTTACACTTTCACTTTGCAAGGCTATAATTAAGCAGTTATAATCACCACTTACCTGTATCTATTGCATTGAAACAAACATCTAAGGCAAAAAGAAACACTGACGGCTGAGGAGGTCGTAACTGCAACATAAATGTTTTAAAGACTGTTAAGAACAAACATCTAAGGCAAAAAGAAACACTGACGGCTGAGGAGGTCGTACTGCAACATAAATGTTTTAAAGATTGTTAAGAACAAACATCTAAGGCAAAAAGAAACACTGACGGCTGAGGAGGTCGTAACTACAACATAAATGTTTTAAAGATTGTTAAGTACTACACATCTGAATAGGGTTCATCATAAAGTTGAGCATAATTATTTTTACTTAAACACAACAATGACATCACTCATTTCTTTAAACTTTATCTAAAACAGAGTTTTAGATAAAGTTTTGTGGTGCATTGTGATGCTTTTAAGATACTGCTCAGCTTTACCAATGAAAGAAGCATGTCAACTCCAAAACTTTAGCACACAGGAAGATAAAGATGGTTAAAAGCAAGCACTTATCTGCACCCAGAAGTAAGAACTCTAGCTAATTCAAACTCGACAGCAGTGATGTTTACACAGATCATTAAGTTAATTATGCCTTGGACCTAAAGAACTAACTTCTAAAGCTATACTTACCATATACTCTGAAGGTGCAATAAATTCAACAGTTGCAGATTTAATCTCAGGTCTCCTATTTGGATCACCATACGTTCTACTTGATGGATCATAGCAAAATTCTTCTGGAACTGTTCATTTAAATGAATTATATTATAAGTTTATCATATTTTTAATGTAATCTCGTGAAAAAGAATGAAACAAAGATGGCCTGAATATACACATGTTAAGATATCTACAGTCATGTGTACACAAGTTCTGAAGAAAAATTCTAAAGTGAATTACACTAGACAAAGAGCGCCAGTCACATACAGAGGTTTTAGCTAAACTATTTTCAAGTTGTTTTGGGGGAAACTGTCCTAATTTCTGCATGAAATGGAACGAAACCCAGGACTGTATACAGATCTTACGTACACCTCTTTATTAAATGATTGTACAAAGACTCAATTAACTTTTCCTTGGTCTTTAAATACCCTCTACAAACCATGAACATGACTGGTATTATATACCACTACATGTATGTCACGATGCCTAAATAAGGCATGATGGCTAAATAAGAAAGACCAGGTCAAGGTCTATGTCAAAATGAAACAACTCCATTTTGACTTTTTTAGTTGACGCGTTCTACCAATAATACCACCCCAAAATATTTTTTTTAGAAATTGCACTTTGATCATGCCCTCATTTGCACATTGCAACAATTATGCTACTATAAACTACTATTAATGTGAAAGCTACCAATCTCATTGCATAGGCGTAGCAACCGGGGGGGAAAGGGGGGGCACGTGCCCCTCCCCCAAGTAAAAAGTGGAGGGGCACGTACCTCCCCCAAAAATCTGATTGCAAAATTGACAGTAACAATAGAATTATAATATATATAATTCTAGGAGTCATTTTTACATTATGTCCAAGGATGTGTGCCCCCACTCCCCCTTTCCAAAGCAAAAACCGTTCCTACGCCACTACACTATTAAACGTTTTCGTTACTATTTTTAATTAGTGAATAGTACAACAAAGTAGACTTTTAGGATATTACTGCCACTGGTGTGATATGCCTGATTTACTGTTGCATAGTATATAATAAAGGTCTTGTCTCCCTAAGAAATCTGAGTCTAATGCTATCTACTCTACCTTGCTTCCTGATTCCTGCCTCATTCAGTTTTGAATACTCATACCACTTTACAAGACAACTTTTCGGTTCACGAATGATTGACTCTGAAATTTCACAAGTAGACCAGCCAGCAACACACGCAAATAGCAGTAATTACAATAGGTGAAACAAATTGGTATGAAATAATGTGTGCATTAATTTGAAGTCATAGGCATAATGGCCCATAACGTCAGACAAAATTGCAAATTAAACTTTAATTCATATTATAAAGAATGATAAATTCAACGGTAACCTGAAGACAAACACAAAAAGACGAAAAACTTGCAGTAAACTGTACATACTAGCACTTGCAACAAAGTTAAAAAAACATCCTAACCCCCAAATAATAGAAATTCCCGTGGCTGGATTTAATGTTAAGCGGAATTGAAGAATTCTTAGACGAAAAGCAAATTCACAGATTTCCCCTGATCTCAAATTTTTATTGAACATAGCATTCATGAAACTACGATGCTAAACACAAAAGTGAAATTTTACCGTCATTTATTCTAAAGCACATCGAGCACCGCCATCTTCTGGCATCAGTAAATGTCACAAATGGGTTGATGTAGGTTCTACAGGAACGACATCTTGTAATAACTGATGAATGGATTACTGGCAAGCTCTGTAGATTAAAAGTAGGTTTTAATCTATTTTTCCTAATCTACCTGTTACAACTGGACTCCAAAATTCAACATAAAAAATTTGTTATTATACCACAGTATAGTACAATGCCGTTTAGCTAAAACAAATTAATAGAGGTGAATGGTCATGAAACTTAGCAAACTACCAAGATGATTACAATGTTTCTTTGTTTCATGTTGTGCAAGGTCAAGACTTGGCTGTTTGGATGTTTTGTTCTACTGTAGGTGTAATCCTTCATCAGCGTATTAGCTGATAAGTCTTTTAATATTTGGCAGGGTCAACGTCACATTCAGTGGAGGAAAACGAGAACAAAAAAAAGACATTTCTATATCAATTCACATATTCTTTCTCATAATATAACTAGCTACCGGTAAATCTTTCCCATATGTGACACTACATGAGGAGATCACGTCGTTTGAAAATGAACGTGTATTTTCGCCTTTGTTCACCAAAAAACGCAGACAAACGAGGAAATACGAACGCATTCGAACAATGGCATGAATGAAGGTGTGTTATTTTCAAACACAGGTTCGTTCATTTCGAATGCAGGTTCATTCTTTTCCAATGCTAGTTAATTATTATTGAACGCAGGTTCTTTCTTCGTTCATTTCGAATGAAGCCTCAGTTTTTTTGAAAACACAAATCATTTTAACGAGATAGGAGATCTTAGTTTATTGTAAAGGTGAATTTTATCTTAGTACAAGATAATGCAAGCACAAAATTTAATTTGTCAACTTCCAGTAACATAATTTTTTGCTTTAGTTTAACTTTTGGTTAACAATTAGTCAAGTTTCTCTTTAATTATATAAACAGTAATTTGATGTAACTTGTCTTAGCATCACTGACGACAAAACCATTATTTTTTTAACGATTCCAGAATTATATGTCAATAAAAAAATCTCATCTGTTTGTCGTAATATGGAGAAGATAATCGAATTTTTTAACATTTCTTCCACATTTAAGAACGAACACAAAACCTGACATGGGAGCTGAAATCGACTGGTTGTCAGGGGAAGCTGTCGAAAATTGAAACTAATTAGATTTTAAGAAGTATTAGAAAACTCCCACCAACAATGTTATGAAAAGAGATTATTTTAGAACTACTACTAAAGTGGTCAGATTTGTAAGGCACGGCTTTGCAACAGCATCGTGCGTGACACCGATCCCTACCATGGGATTTAATGACACTATTTAGTTGTCAGCTGCAGTTCAAAACAAATTTTTAGGTTGACATTTTTCCAAAAGTGAATGTATATATCTTTACGTATATTGAAATAATAATGCAGCAAATTTTCCCAAAAACCAAATTAATAATGATGAAGATAAAGTTGACGACTTAAAAATAGTCTCAAAACGTCAAATGTGCATAATAAAATACAAATTGGTCCAAAATTTCAATTGCTTCTCATTATCTATATAATTACTACATTAAAAAAGAATTACTATTTTGTTCAGGGTTTTGTGTATCGAATCAAGCAGATCAAATTATTTCTATTTTGTAATTACTCCTGTTAATAATTAGCAGCTTGTGGTGTTCAAATACCGTGAAATGCTGTCTTCAATTTTAATCTCGCCGTGGTAAAATATGAGATAAGTGAGATTGATACGCTGTCAATTTTTCTCTTTGTTTACTTCATATGATTAAGAGCATATTTTACTGTACATTCTGTAAAAATTAGTCCTATTTCTATGTAAACAAAAACAAATTATTCTTAAGCACCAGCAAATAATGAAAGTTCCTACAATCAACCTTTCAATTTAAGTACCAAGTTTTATGTTTTACGTGTAAATATACAATACGTAAATTGTAATTTTATAGGTTAAGGACTTACTAATAATCGTATTATCATTGCTCAAGCAAAATCCTTTACGAGCATAGTGGCCCATGGAGCCGATGCTTATCTCCGGTTTCTGTAGTGTTAAGCGGATAAGGGTCTTTGACTCCCCTGGACGGGACACTAATCTATCGCAGGTTAGCTCACGGCAGACGCTGGTATACTCATTTACCTACCCCGGAAGGATGGAAAGCTGAGTTTGCTTAGGCGGAAAAGAAGGACACACAAATATTCAAACCTCGGCAAAGAGCCGGGATTGAACTGGGGACCTTGTGGTTGGAAAGTAGAGATCTTACCAACTGCGCCAACCATGTCCCCCTATTATCATAGAGAAAGATATAAAAAATGCAATTATACAAAACTGTTCATGTGATGACATGGCGCAATTTTATGCTATTTGCAAGTAAATACATGTTTTTTTAAATTTGAAAGTGTTTCAGGTTAATGTTTCAAGAAAATCTCGAACCACTTTTTTAATCATCACTCGTTTTAATCATCACATTGGATCAACTGTGAACTGTGGCTATAGCAATCTATTGTTGTATTTGTATCTGTTATCTACCTACAGTGTTGTAACTTAACACTGCCTGGGGCATGCAAATTCATTCACGGGCAAGCAGAAAGTTTTGGGCAAATATATTTTCCAGCGATCCCAAATACAACAATAAAATATCCAAATACAAAATATTGCACTCGCTGGATAAATAATTAACCCTTTCGCTGCCAATCAGTTATCAATACTCAAATTCTTCTTACATAACAAATACAAAGCAAGACATTTGGTAATGAGAAAATGACAATTGATCAAACAAAGTAAACTAAATAAGATTAAAAGATAAATTCTCTCAAACTTGTTTGAAAAAAAGTATGGGCTCAGGTTGGGAAAATTTAATAATTTAACTGGGACTGAAGGGGTTAAAGCCTACAAATAAAAACTATTAAACAAACTGCAACGCAAGCTGTTTTCCTCAATATAATCTCAAGTATTTATTCATATACGGGTAAAAAAAAAGCTTTCAAAGTTAACCCTCCAACTTCAGTTCGCATTAAGTTATTGAATGCGGATTTATGTTTTTCCCCAAGCTATATCTGACGCGTACACTACAGCACTAATATTTTCCCATACAAACTCCAACTGTTCTGTTATTTAACAAGAACTGAACCTGCTTTAAAACAGATATCATTACTACTTGTCTCAATAAGTATACTATGGTGATCCCATCCTTGATGGTACTGATGCTAGTTTCACTTCTTGCAATCGCTTTAAAACTACAAATTATGACATCTTTTACAAAAGGAACACTAGTAAGTGTAAAAATTTCAAGTCTTCGCTCATAGCAAAGTTCAATATGGCCCTAATTTATATCAGGCAAGTAAATTTCATTCAGGGCAACCAATTTTCAAGTCTAACTTGCCCTGATAACAAGTGGTCAAAAACGTTAAGTTACAACACTGACCTATACTTTTCGATAACTCGAAACAAACCTGAAGATCTTTGAAGGGATGAATATGGATTCCAAGAGGAAGTTTTGATTTACTCAGAAGGCTCTTGGTTTCGGGAATAGCATTCAAAGTACAACACAACACGCTGCAAAAAGATTGGTAAAACATTGATTACTAACTGTATTACTTAAACGGCAGCTGCAGATAAAAATAATTAACTATTTATTCGATGGCCAATGTATTCTGCTTCTTCTAGTTCTAATAATTTCGGGAAGGTATCAAAGGCTTCAAAAATATCAGGATACCACGATAGGAAAATTTACCTCTCGCTAAGCTGTTACTTTCTGTAAGGACTCAGTATTGTTCAGCGGATAGCTTTGTAACGTCATATTATCCTATACAGGGGGTCTTTTGGCGGTAACACAAATGCTTGAGACAGATATTTCGTCGGAATTGCAAAATCTTGATACTGTTTTCTACGTATGTCCAACACCACAAAGTGTGGCATCGTGAATAAAAACTTATTGGGAGGACTTGAAGTTGAACACTTGGTATGAGTGAATATATCATGAATTACCTACTAATGCCGTGTTGCATGGGCAAGTTTTCACATGCCACTACGTTGCAAGTTGCTGACAAAATTGCACGTGCAACATCTTTCTGTGCAACTGGCAATGCAACACTGAAAGTTGCAGAACACGTTGAACAGTCTTCTTCTTATTGTAACATTGTGAAGCCTGATGCAGCATGTAACATGTTGTCAGCAACCTGCATAGTAACACCAATGTTGCAATCAAGGTGAACAGCCAATCAAATCACTCATAACATGACAGTGTGCTGATCAATGTAATTGGTTTTATCGGCACACAACAAACGAGATTATTGCGAGCTGAAAAAATTGTTCTTATCTGACATGTCAGAGCATTGTATTGGAAGTTGCTGAAAAATTGCCCCTAAAACAGTGCCTTCACAGTTTAATACGCATCCTACAGTACATTTTGATTGGCAACTCTACTAAAGGTCTATTTGCAATGAGTCTCGTTTTGCTATACTTTTTTACCAGTTCGTAGGTTTATACTAAAACAATTAGACCTCTCAACATCATGGACTACGAGTTTGAATGTAGGTCACGAGCCTGTAACATTCCATGCTTCCAACTCTCCATCTATGGCTGTTTGTTTTCACCTGTCTTAATTCTCATTTCAATTTCTTTCACTTGTTACTCCATTCACATATTTTTCCTTGAACAATCCCTTTTCATATACCTTGCTGCATCTATTGAAAATTAATTTCAGGTGATGATAAAGATTTCATTCTCAAGACCTGCATGATCAACCTCTAACGCTGAGTATCAATTATTGTGCCCTCTATCGGGATTACATCTTTAACCTTTCATTTGTCATTTTTCATAACTCATTACAACTGCATGTAGCCATACATCAAGACATAACCGTATCGTATGCCCTAGGGGCCAAGCCCCTATCCCACTTTCTGTTGTGTCAATATTATTTTCTGCTTTAAAAACTGAAAGTACTGTATTTCATGGTTCAAAATAACCACCTGCTACCGGCGATAGCCAGCAGATTTTGGACTTGCCAGCGATTTTCGTCTCCATAACCCAGTTCAAGATCAAAAGATAATCGGCGACTTTTTCACCGATTCGGTTGATGTAACTAAGAACAAAATAATTTCACTTCCGAATGGAATACTTTTTTCATTAATCAACATTTGCAAGATGATAAAAAATATATTTGCTACTTTGTTTGTTTCAGTCACGGACTTTATGGCTCTGCCCTCAATCAAATTCAAAGTCAAAAAACAAAGTTCATTCCAAATATTACAATCATTTATCTCAAACTGATTGAATTGAACCGAATGTGCAGATACACTAGTATGGCATGGTCTTGTTGGTTACCTAAGCTTATACCGTTTTGCAAACAGGATATTTTACCTGGCTACGAAATCAGCCGGCAAAAATTTTGGACAAAACAAAAGAGCTTACAATAGTTAGGTAAAAACAATCTACTGTAGGTCCAAGCCGAAAGTACAGATTACCACAACTCCAAAGAGATCTATATCAACTCTGTAAAATAACAGAAAGATGATTATACTGTACCTAGAATCACAATTTCTCTTCTGCACATCCTGCAATAGAGAATTGATAAATAATCAAGACTTGATACTTTAGACTAAAGCAATTGTTACGTATAAATGGAATGCTGTACTAGTTTGAAATGTTAAAAGAAAACAAAATTCTGGAACAACAGAAAGTGAAGCATTCATTTATCCTGTGGGCAGTGAGGGTGTCCAAACATGAATTACTCATATTTTTTTAGTTTTGTGCACAAGTGTTACTGACGATGATGACAGAGACTGAATACAACAAAATTAAGGAACAGAATGACTAGAGAAAAATTAAAATGGCTATTAAAGTGATTGTATCGAATTGTCTTTGCATATAACCGCTGTACAAAACATGTCATTGTTGTTCAACTTCAAATGGCAGATAGCGTACAAATAGAGCTTTTTATGAAAAAATTAAGGTACACGGTTATTCTAACCAACCAGGTATCTATCAAATAAGTTATTAACAATAATATACATGAATCTAAAGATGAAATTTGTAAATCTAAGCGAATAAAGTCGTTATTGTTGTGCATCGATTGGCAGTCCAGTATCTTCTTTAATGAAAGCCTCAGGAAACGTTAAGTTAATAATTATGTTTGCCACAATATGTACTAACCAGTCAAGTGTGCAGATTCTCACTCAGGTATAACATACAGCTTAAAGTGTATAATATACCCGAATTTCACCAGTAATGGATTTTAATACTATTTTCAAACCCGTAGATTTTGATTTTAAGACATACTGTATTTGACTACTCTTTATCTTTGTATTTTGATCGCAAAAATTAAAAATTTGGTCCTCAGAAATATCACGGATGAATTTGGGGGCTTGGATACTGATTATGTAAAACCTCAAGACTCTCGCGGTACAAGAACAAAAATTGATGTCAATTTGTTATTTCTAAAAACGTTTCGAAAAATAATTTCTGAAAACAAGTTAAAACTTTGAAAAACACTGCAACACATACATTCACACACTTAAATCAAAGTTCAATCAACCATGAGTCACTGGTTTGATATCAACACGTAGTAAAATGCAGTCATGATTTAAAAGTTTGGCAAAATTTGATAAATAAAGGTTACAAAAACCTGTGAAGGTTGCGCTAAATCAAATCTGGGGTCTTACAACAGTAGATCAAAAGCAAACTGAAATTCGGGTACTATATAAACACTTAAAAAAGCTATCTAAATAAGACTCCACCCAAACAACATCATTTAAGGATTGAAACTCATGTTTGGTTCAAAAAGAAATAACAAGCCAATCTGAGAACGGACAGGTTAGCAAATGAGGGAACCATACTGTTGGTCAACCAACCTTAGCACAGTTCACTGAGTGAGAAATTTTCATACTTTAACGAGCTCTTATCGAATTCTAGAATAAAATTTTAGACTGATACAGTATTTAGAAAATTTTAAATTGCCATTTGGAAAATTTTAGAATTCCGAAACTGCTGCCTTTACTGCATCCTGAACATATTCTGGCCCAATACAATATCAAATAATGAAGAAGATAATCTCAATCACTTACATCAGTTTTAAGGTGAGAAAGAGTCACCAAACACTGGGCACCACCTCGAAAAAGAGTCAATAGGAAGACTGAAAGAACTTGGCGCCAGTCAGTAGAACATAAATGAAGGCAAACAAGGTCACCTAGGGCAGGTTGACAAAGAAGGCAAAGGACAAGCCTTAATTGTGCACAAGGCACTCATGGTATTGAGTCCGTGAATTTAGAGTTAAGAATGAACTATACTCTTCAAAACAAACAAGTTAAAACTCTAATCTCTGCAAATGTGCAAGCTATGTTCGTATCCAGTATCATGAAAACTGTTCATAATATATAAATAGCAATACTTACTGAAGGCAAGGGTGGTGTATTCAATTCAACTGGAATGGTTGGCAGAATGTGCCGTTGTTCCATTAGATTAACAGGATGAATTCCAGTTGGCAACGATCCACCCTGCAGTACAGAAAATCAAGTTTTATTCTCAAAAATATGTTAAAACTAACACAGGGTTCACACTGAGAAAAAGAAATGGATTTAATGACTTTTCCATGACTTTTTCATGACCAAACTCCATCTTCTATGACCCAGATAATGTATATGAAAAGGGGCATAACGTGGTCACTTTTTCAAGTACACACAAGTATAAATGATCTAAAAACCAAGGTAAACTGAGAAAAAAAATTGTGTTCTTTATTTCTTTTTTCAGATCAGTTGTGCGAATATAAAAATACAAAAGTATACAAAAATAACAAAATGTCTTGCCCTTATTTAGAGCAAACTTGGTGCAAACGAAACTTATTTTGGTTGTGGATCCTCGAGCAGGAGCTATGCAGCATTTTTGACTTTTTACAGTATAGTTATCATTTATAATTATAAAATATCTAAGATAGTACAGTGGTTTCTATTGGCGGAGAGGTGTGTTTTCATAGGCCAATGAAGCATAAAAATGATGTATTAGCTAGTCCTCGTAAGGGGATTTTGTAAAATGATCATGAAAATAATAAACACAAATAACAATGCGGTTGTAATTCTCTTTCTCAGAGTCCTGAAAATGGAATAAATATTTTATAAAAGAA
>JAOTRI020106149.1:2118-13538 GCA_028564885.2 Zoanthus sanctaehelenae | reverse complement strand
CACTTTTCTAAGTTCACCTTGTTACGTATTTTAAACATGTTGTACCTTTCTGGATCGCAGTTACATCAAACTTTCACGGAATTTAAAAATATTTGAAAAATTAACGTTGGCTACCCCATGCATCGAAAGGGGGGGCCGCGGCCCGTCCGGCCCACCCCTAAATCCGCGCCTGTCGAGGGAAAAGAAAATCCGAATGAAATGTGGATTAAATGGAAAGCAATGTTTTTGGAAGTTAGTGATAAGCATGCTCCAATACGAACTAGACGCACAAGACCATCTAAAAGTCCTTGGATAAACTCTGATCCTAAACGTACAATGCATTATAAAGATCGCTAAAAAGACATGCCAATAATCCAAAGAAAACATGGCAAGCAATAAATGAAATAATCTCTAGCAAAAAGAACAATACGGTGATTAACGAAATTGAGCGCGAATTAAGGGAGAACATGCAATGCATAACCCATGTGAGGTCGCTGAGAGTTTTAATAAACAATTTTCAAAAATTGAACCAAAACTTGCTAAAGAGATCACGCCTGTTGATACAAATTACAAATATTATCTGATCAAACGGATAAACGTACTCGCATTTTAACTTTGAACCAACAAATTCATCCAATGTTTTAAAACTGTTGTCCAAGCTTTGCAAATCAAAAGCAAACGGTATCGACATTTCTGCTAAGTTTCTTAGAGAATGTCCTGATTTAATTTCAAATTCGTTAATCACTATATTCAATAAATCCATACAATTGGTATTTTCCCAGATGAATGGAAGAACGCCAGGGTTACACCTCTTTATAAAAGGGTAGGGAAACGCAACGATATGACCAATTATCGGTCCAATTTCGATTATTCCGGCAGTAGCAAAGGTGTTACGTTTGAGCGTATAATTTATGACCAGGTGTACAAATATCTTACAGAAAACAAATTGTTATCTTGTCATAAATCTGGATTCCGCTTATTAACACGCTACTGTTTAGCCGCCTGGTTAGTTAAGTTGGTATATAAGGCGCCTGTCTGCTGTGAGGGAGGTCTCCGGTTCGATTCCCTGCCGGGCCACCACTGAGTGCTGCCTTTGCTCTATAAACATCTGCAAATGGTTAGACTTTCGCGTCTTCTCGGATAAGGACGTTAAACCGTAGGCCCAGGAGTAGGATCCTTGTAAGGGACCTCGAGTCCTATTATCTCTACTTATTGGAATCCTACTAGGTTTCTAAATGTTGTAAAACATAAAACAAAACTGTACCAGCCTTACCTAAAGCGACCAACAGTTGGTCATTAAACATCGACCAAGGTCTTGTAAATGCAGTAGTCTTTTTCGATCTGTTAAATCTGATCTTAGTAAGATTCATTATTTGCTTGCAGCCATTAAATTTATACACTGAATATGTCGAAGATAATTTTGGCTAATTGGTACAAGACGAAAGTTATCCAATCTTCCAGAAAATCCAAATTTGGTCATTGGTTGCAAACCGGTGCATCAGGTTACTGTCTTAAAGCAACTGGGAGAGCAAATTGATGAAAACCTAAACTTATTAAGTAATTTATTATTAAAAATAATCTATTATTTATTAAAGTAAATATTTAAGACTTGCTGGAGTAAACTCCAAGCGGATTCCATCGCGTTCTAAAAATGAGCGCCAAAAAAATGAAAGCTGAATTGGAAGACGTCCTATAAATGAGTTGCTGACCTTCAACGTTTCGTGTTAAAAAGCTATCGCTTCCTTGTTTATTCCCTTTTAACCACATTCTCCATTAAGACGAGAAAAAAAGACAAAAGTTGCCACGTTAGCTCCCAATACATTATTTTATTCTAAGTTAAGTGGAGTATAGAAAGCATACATCTTTTACACCAATTGCGTCACTGAACCTCGCCCGCAAATTATCAATTATTAATTGCCACCTGCAAGTACATGCATGGGAGTAGAGTAAAACAGTTTAAGCTAGTCATCTTATTGCGTCCTATAAAGGAAGTAAGGCAAAATTTATCAGTGAAGCGGTGTTTTTACTTTTTTGGAAAAATAAAAAATACGAATAGTGAAAAACAACCAATCTACGTTGTGATTGATTTCGAGAACTGAAAGCAATACCCCATTGGTCCTTGAAACGATTCTTATATTTCTATATTTTCTAGCACAAGGTAACTAATTCTTTTTTTTAAAAATATGAAGTGTATATTTCAACACCCCGGAAGCAAATGATAAATTTGAAATCGCCAACTTTAAAAGCGTTCTTAACATATTTTCCTATTTTATGCTGTCTTAAGATAACAAAAAAAAATGAAATTAAACCACATTGTGAAATTCACCTTTATTTTGCAAGCACTTTACAAACGTCGCATCACAGACCTTTCTAATCCAACCCTAGCTGTCAACGGAGACATTTCACATGCGAGTCCAAGTTGATATTTTGATCTCTGTTGTGCGAATAATTTATGTCTATTAAAGGAAATGAAATAAACAAGCCACAAGCAACTCAGTAATAAATTTTCACTCGCGAGTTCACCCTATTGTATGGGCTCGTGCAATTTAACTCAAAAATCCACTTGTACAAATTAAATAACATCCCTAAAAACTCTATTAGCGTGTTCATACGCGTACAAACAACAAAAAACATAGATATCGATAAAATAAGATTCCCGTGTTTAATGGCTAGGTTGTCGTCAATTTCGGTGAGAAAATACGATAATTAAATATTAAAAAACTGAAATTTTGAGCTTAATAAGCACTAGATTTGTAAGCACAAGCCTAATCTAATTCTATGTATTAGAAATGCGTTCGGTGTGCAGATATATAAAAAAGAAATCAGAGAAAAATATCATATATAGCCCTCGGCGGGAATCGAACCCCACATTTTTCAATAGGGTGAAAAATATTGCCCTGGGAACCCCCACAGTTACCACCTATACAGAACATTGTCCGGCTACGTTGCCAGCGTGGTTGGTCCTTGTGGTGTAGTGGTTAACACGCGTCGGACTAGTAACCGAAGATGTGGGTTTCGATTCCCGCCGAGGGCTAAATATGTTATTTTTCTCTGATTTCTTTCTAATCTAATTCTAAACTGTGTAATTATTTGATTCATTTTGAAACTTTTTTCGAGCTATTACTAACAATCATTTGAAAGAACTAATTAAACCTTTAATGTTCATTTTTCCGCAATTCTATTAGGGTGTTGCAACAATTGTTTCTTTTTGATTGGCTGATGTAAAAACTTTTTCTTTGCGATGCGATGATTATGTCACTTTTTTTTTGAATTGCTATTGGTGGTTTTAACAATTCCCGGCTTTATGATTGGCTGATCAAAACAATGCAATTACAGGAACCTGGGTCAAGCTCATTTTAAATTATGTAGCAATTCTTCATATCTTCAAAATGTTTTCTAACAATTTAGCACTCTTTTTGCAGTTACAAATGAATATAGGAAAAAAATTGTAATTTGTAATAGAGCATGTAGTTAGCGTTACTGCTATTTTCTAGCTACAGTAGCCAGAGCCTTACTATATGTTTTGCCATCATTGAGCAGGATTAAAGAATAAGGTTTAAATCTGTGACACACAACTGCATAGAGTTAGAGAAAAAACATGATTAATTTGTAGACAGTAGTCGTATTAGCAACATTTTTGTAATTTTAACAAACAATTAATAGGCTTAAAGTTCAAAAGATTCATAATTGTTGGGGAGGTCAAAGTGTCAGACAGAGTGGCTTGCAACTAACTAGGCCTTGCAGGGTACTGTCATTGCCACCTCAATATTCCCCAAAGCCTTCTGCTGCTTTGGGAGCCATCTCGTGGCTTCCGTCGTCCAGGACAGCCCACATCAACGTTTGTGGATACACTAAGAGAGATACTGGGGTGGCAAATACTTGCGCCTGCATGGATGATCGTGCAGACTAGAAGAGGTGTACAGCTTGGCTGAGTGAGGCCGCCCTAACTAACTAACTAACATAATTATTACTGAAAATTAAACTATTGCAGCATCAAGAAAGTAGAATTTAAAATATCAACTACAGTTTCAAACTTATGCTCTAGTGCAATTACTACTGCACCACTTACTGTTATGTTCTTAAGAAGTGGAACTTTGGTATTGAATTACTCTACAAAAAGCTAATGCAAGAAATACAGTATCAGTTACTTAATATACAGCTGAAGCACTTTATATTCATAAAATAGCAATTACAGTGAAATTTTAATATTTGAGGTGCCTACATTAAGCCATTTGTTATTTAAACTACAGTCATCATTACTCTTCAAACAATTCTATCCACTATTATTATTGTACATTTAAAAGATACTAAATGACAGCACCAAAAACAATATCATTTAGAACTAAGTCTCAAAAACACTATTGCTGTTTTGTTTTTTCTGCAGCTTGCCAACTTTTGATATCTTCCATCATGCCAAGCACATTAATCGCTGAGAAAACCAACACCAAGGCAAATGGGATTAAATAAAGTGGAACAATAGGAGCATGAGTAACAAGGATCCCAAACACAAACGAGCCATACACTAACGATGGAGGTATCTTTGGAAGTCGATGGAAGCTGAATCGTACAATATTGAGGCAAAGTATTGAGGAAATATAGGCTGTAGGATCAATCCTAAGTCTGTATGATACATGGAGATTTTTAACCCACACTGCAAGAGTTGCTGAATTCATGCAAATTGTAAAGATCACAATACAGAAGACTGTTAAATAAAAATTGCACATGCTACTGAAAAACTTAATAATCTGTAAATTTGTTTTTGAAGGGAGTCTTTTGAAAGCTTGCAGCTTTGCTTCAACTCGGCAGCTCTTGATTACAAAGAGAACAAAGGCAAACATAACTGCCACTGCACCACAGACGAATAAAGACAAAAATGTTAAACTAATTGCAATGCAAATCTCAGAGATGATCACTAACTTTGTATTTTCTTTAACGATGATAGGTTTAGTTCCAAAGCCAAAAATAGTACTTCCAAGTCGCATTAAAACACCTCCCCACACAAACAAAACCACTATGATTAATGCAGCTGTAAAGGAAACAAACACTAGTGGCAAAATCCATTCAAATGTTCTCAAATCATGGACACCCGGAAGCCAACTTTGGTGTCCCTTTTCCTCATTGTAAACAAAGAATGACAATAACAATTGTGAAATGAGAAAATGTGCTTGCAGTAACAAAAGCAAAATTCTTAAACTTTTCGAAAACCCTGATAGAAGCTCAAAAAAGGAGGGGCAACGTCCATCAGTAACTATTACAGACAGTTGCCATGACAACACCAACAGTAACATTGAGTAAATCCATGCTGGAATCTGAACAGAATAGAATCTATAAATATGCCCTAGTGTCTGACGAGTGTCCATTTTTGCTGTTACAGAGTAAGAACATTCATGCTGGGTTAACATATGAATCTGAACTGAGCGCTGGAACCATTTTGGTTTTGGATGATGTAATTTGATCAGAATTTTCATTTCACTTGTGTTTGAAAAGAAGTAAACATCTTCTTTGAACCAGGGTACATGAATTCGAGCAGCAAGTATTATGCTTTTCTTTTCTTCTACACATTCTTCTCTAGTGACAGCAAAAGTATAAACTTTCCATGTCTTTGATAAGGAGGGAATAGTGAAGTTCAAAAAACCTGGGTGGTCATATGCTGTGATCTCAAACTTTTTTTTTTCAAAAAACCATGGAAGCTCAAGTTCTTGAGAAGCTGGGTTGGAATTAAAAAATTCAGCCCAAATAACAACTTCCGAGTCTCTCGGATTTGGATTATATACAACAAAATGAGACAATGTTTGATAGTCAACAGGTTGAAGCACTGCAAGTTTTAGAACTGAATCTGTTACTGGGTATAACTGAACATGACCAGACAAAGACACTAAAATATTACAAGTCCTTCCTGACATCTTTTTACATCCAAAAAGCCAACGTTCTGTGTTCAAATTTGTAACAACAGTAAATTGTGACAATGATCTGCTGGGAAAGGCATAAAATTTCTTTCCATTTTTGGCAGCTTTTGATACTACATTGAATTTCCAAAAATCACCCTTGATCAGAACTACAGATATATTGCTAAAGGTGTCTTTGATGCGTTCTTGTGAGGCTATTCTGGGAGTTAAATGTGAAACAAAATAATGCCTCATCACTTGCATTCTTAATTTCTTATTTTTAGAAATTTGTCGAGATGCTGGGTCTATCATGTCAAACAATGCTCTATTGATAGCCAGAACTAGTTGTTTGCACCAACACAGGCAGAGATGATCAATGGTAACCCACACTTTGGGCACTGCTGTCGAAACTACACTGATTGTCTGGTTGGCTTTTGCAAGCCCTGCAAGAGAAGAAATTCCTGATCGAACTAATACATCATTGGTACCACCACTAACTGACACAATCACCACATTCTGAATGGATGAGTTTTTTAAATAAGACCCCCCTTTCCAGAATCTGTTTACATTTTCATAAAAGGTATCCAAGTAAGGGTCCAATGAAACAACAGCATGCTGATGTGGGCTACCCAAGGTTATGATTGTGTGGGCCTGAGAGCTGTCAAAACCTGATAGGGCAAACTGAGCTCTTGCTAAGAGTCCACCCATAGAATGGCCAATCAGAACAATGGATTTCGGAGGGTATCTTGCTTTGGAATATAATTTAAAAATACGTGACATACACAATCTGACAAAAAACGTCTGTTCTTCAAGAAACCCGCCAGCAATCCCTGAAAGACTTTCCGCCAAGTCGACAGAGAAATAGTTGAAGTGATAAGGGCTTTTTTCTGCCTTCCGCAGAGCAACAGAAGCCAACGAACGCACCTGTTTGTAGCTGCCGGCATTGCCCGGAATAAAAAGTACAGGAATACCACTCAATTGAAATCGCCTGATACTATCCGCGTACTCGCCTTCTCCATATAGGTACAACCTGTAACTAGGAAATCTTCTGGTCACTTTCTTGCTGAGGGACACAGGAAGATATTCTGGATATTCGTACATCCACGTCATTTCACATCTATTGTCTTCAGGATTCATTAAAAACTCTCGAAAACCAACGTAAGAAAATGCGGCAAACACTGACAAAATTGTGATAAGAATCACATATTGCCGTGAATTTACAGTGCTAGAAAACAAAACCATTTTTAACTACAAATTTAGACTGTAAAAATTTGCAACTTCTATGCCATCCACAGATAACATGCTTCCCTGCTTCGATCCTTTCACTCCAATGAAAAGTATTTTTCAGGCGAGGATGCGTAGCGGAAGGCCCGGTTACGTACCCAAACACTAATGGCGGGATTATGATAGTAGTGACAATAACAGTTCTGCTAATTTTTTCAGACGGAAGTCATAATGTCAAGTGGAAGAGTGCGTTTCTTATGTGAAAATGACAAATCTGTTCTGATAAATAACTTTGAGAAGCGAGGTTGGATTTCGTGTGCTGCAGACGAAGATTGGAACTTTTACTGGTAAATATATCGCCTCACTCTTGTACTTCCTAAAATAACACCTTTGCTGAATATAATTGAAGTAAGATAAGTGACCTTCGGAAGTTTTCCAAATTCTAGTAAGTAAATTTTAGAAATGTTTATTTTCGTACAGCTGGTTGGTATACTAAAGTGAATGACTTGTACATAATATCGGCTATGTTGCTATGCAGCACTAAAGAATAAAAATAACAAGCGGTAAATTAAACTAATGTGATCATGAGCTGTGTCGGTGTTTCTGAATAATGACAAAAATATAAACTAGTAACAGCTTTCACTAAGTGCCAACAAGCAAGACAGAATCATGAAGAACTCAGCTCTGCAAGCACTTCAAGAACTACACACTGTAACTAGTGCTCTTGTTTTGTTTGAAGCAAAAAGTAAATGCACAGTTAAATCGAGAACAATAGTGTCGGGATATTTAGGAGTTACTCCACATTTTGTTTTGCATATTGGAATGTTTCTCATTTTAAAATGACAGTCTTAATTTCTAAAATATCATTGATTGTTTGCCATACTGCCTTGATGTCACAAGGTTAATGCATTGTGATTGGTCCATTCAGAAAAAAAAGCCTCTTTGGCATTACATCATCAAATCTTGCATTACTTTTACATCTATCCGGATCATTCGAGATTTTTTTGCCTGTATGTAGTTCTTTCACATGGCTTTGTGATGCTGATGCCTCTCCAGCCTTGCGTCTTCGCTTGGCTGACTTGTTGGCAATTATGCATGTCATCATATAATAATATAAAAAGAAAATTTACTAATGTTTTGAATGTTAGTCCATTGTCAGAGTAACTAATGTTGGTAGCATCAGTAAGTTTTCTCTATTTTATACGGTGTATAATTTACATTTTTACCATTAAACCCTTTAAAGTACTTAGTCACTGTCAAAACTACTTTAATTAATTAATGAATTCAAGCAAATGGTTAACAGTTTTTTAGCATTTAAAACCAAATTGATTGATATTAGATAACACTAATTGTAAGTTATCAGCTACTAGTTTTGATTTGTTTATTTTTCATAATCATGGTATTTAAAACAACTCTAATAAAATTGCTATTATAAAAATTTTATAACAATTATTATAGCTATCAATGATTGTTTCAGGGCTTCAGTTCAAACCGTGAGAGCAATCTTCAATGTGGAGACTGGATACAGACTAGGGGATGATCAGTATGTCTATAAAATACTAATTAATCATCATAATACTTTAGTTAAGTGTGAACAATCCAAGATACTGATTACATACATGTAACTATTGAAATGTGCATAACTTAGAACCCTATTATTTTATTACTGCCCAGCTACTAATGGTAAATGATACACTAGGCTTGTTTTTCTTTTTTGTTGTCCAGGCAAAATGTGTATCCTGCAGTTCCTTCCATGTGAGAATTGCATTATTGCTGCAGTAAAGAAAAAATTGCACGTTTACTGGGAAAAAGTTAGTTTTTTTTCCTAAAATTGTTCTTATCAAAGAACACCTAAAAACTGACAAATTTTTATTCCTTAAGTTCAACAAGACATGACCAATTTCCAAATTTATAAACATTTTTGATTTTTTGATATGCCTTGGATATTTGGTCATATTGTGCCGTTTTTCAATGCAAACTCATCAAAGCTGAACATTTTAAAGGGATGTTAATAACTGAATCTGAGTTCCAATTCCTAAATGTGCATAAACCTAATATGTGGTTCAAATATAGTCTAGGTTTCCTGGGGTGGGCTGGTACATCACTTCTGTCTTTTTGGTGTTGATGGTGAAACAGAAATTGTCGCAAGCAATTGAGAATCTGTCCATCTTCAGCTGCATCTCTTGCTCAGTGTTGGCATTCATTGCACAGTCATCAATGAAGAGGAGATAGATCTCTGATCATAGTATCTTTAACTTTAATTGGTGACTGCTTGTAGTTACCGGGGGTTGAATAGTTTCCCATCACACCTGTATCTTATGGGGATGCTACGGTAAGTATTCCTGAACATATCCATCAGCATCGCTGAGAACATCAGACTGAACAGTGTGGGGGCAAGGATGCAGTGTAGTTTTACTCCAGCATTTCCATCATCATCAAACACTCTGGCCATCATCCCGTCATGAAACTGCCTGACGATCTTCACGAACCTGTCAGGGCATCCACACTTGGACATGATCTTCCACAGTCCTTCTCTGCTCTCGGTATCAAATGCTTTTGTGAAGTCTACGAATGTCATGTATAGGTCCTTATATTGCTCCGTTCTCTTCTCCTGTAGCTATTTACTGTAGTGGCAAAAATCATGTTAATGATGCCTTAACCTGCACGGAATCCGCATTGACTTTCAGGGAGGTGGCCTTGCTCGAGGTGCTTCAGAAGACGATTCAGTAGAATGGGGGCCAGGATCTTGCCAGCTAATGCAAGGAGAGATATTCCTCTTTGATTTTCACATGATCACACTTTCTCTTGTATAAATAGACGATGGAGGCATCTTAAAAATCACAAGTGAGGATCTGAAACACTTTCAAGAACAGTTTTGTTAACTTTGTGAGAAGAGTAGGGCCACCTGACTTGAACACTTCTGCGGCATCAGGACCTGGAGCTTTTCTGCATGACATTTGCTTGATTGCATATGCAACCTCATCCTCAGAGGGGGGAATATATTGAGCTCTGTGTTAACAGTCACGTGAGGGAGGCGTTGAATCCCAGCATCGTTTGTGAAGGACGGTTGATTTAGTACGCCATTGAGGTGTTCTGCCCATCTTTCTATGATCTTGTTCTTGTGTGTGATCTGTTTTGTTCCGTCCGCACTAAGCATGGGTGGGCTACTAGATGTTGGTGGGCCATATATGATCTTGAGAGAGTTGAAGAAGCACTTCATATCGTGTCTGTCAGCGTCGTAGCCTTGTATCTCATCAGCCTTCTTGCTTAGCCAGGTGTCTTGCATGATGCACTGCTTTCTTTGCACTTCTCTGCACTTGCTGACTTAGGCATCTTTCTTTGATTCAGATGTGGGATCATTGTGGTGGGCTCGGTGGAGTTGGCATTTTTCTTCTAGCATTCAGATGTGGGATCACTGTGGTGGGCTCGGTGAAGTTGGCACTTTTCTTCCAGCAAAGTCTGGATTTCAACATCATTCTCATTGAATTAGATATGATGGTTTCTGGTTGCCATGCCGTGCACCTGTTCTCTTCAAAGAGTCCCAGTGGTTGCTGGTAGCCTCGTTCAGCTGACGTTCAAAGGTGGTAGCAAGCTCTTGCTGTACAGATGGAGATTTCAGCTTGTTGGTATTAAGTCACTTCACAACTTTCTGACCTTAGCATCTTCACATGGGGTGACGGTGCAGCTTTGTCTTGCAGATGATGAGACAATGGTCTGTCCAACAGTCTGTGCCACACATAGCCTTGATCACTCGCACCTCCTGCCTGTCTTTAGCCCTGATGATAATATAGTTAATAAGATGCCAGTGCTTGGAACGAGGGTGCATCCACGAGGGTGCATCCACGATGTCTTGCTGTAGGTTGGAAGATGGAACATGATGTTGGTGATGACCAGACCAAGTGTGGTGCAGGTCCTAAACAGGAAGCCATTACTGTTGCATTTCCTTACTCCATGGTGTTTGATGATTCCTTCCCAAACCTGAACTTTTCTTTGACTTCATCTGGGTTGGATAGTGTAGGCACTGATAAGAGTAGCAGATCTCTTCCTGCCAAGGGGAGACTTGAGTTTCATAAGGCGATTGTTCAAACCTTCTGGGATGTTATACAGATTCTTGACAAAATGGTCTTGATGGCAAAGCTGACACCTGCCTCGTGTCACTCATCACTGCTGTTGCCACTCCAAAAAAGGGTGTATCTGCCACCAGTCTTGGTTAGCTGGCCTTTGTCCGGGAAATGGGTTTCACTGAGGGCTGTTATGTCGACTCTGTAGCATGCAAGTTCTCTTGCTACTAGGGCTGTCCTTCATTCGGGACTTCCTGACATTGAGGTGGTG
>JAOTRI020106138.1:0-13538 GCA_028564885.2 Zoanthus sanctaehelenae | reverse complement strand
AGCTAATACGTCATTTCTATACTTCATTGGCCTATGAAAACACACCTCTCGGTCAATAGAAACCACTGTACTATCTTTAATAAAACCACAGTCTGGTTTTATCTTGTTTCGACTCGTCTCTGCTTACTCTGTTCTGTTGTAGAGCCTCTTGTGACTTTTAAGTTCGTTTTTCTCTCAGCACTTCTTTTGTGAACTTAAAATTCACGCAAGGTTCTATAACTCAACAGGTGGCGCGGGTTCGTTTTTTTATTTCTATATCAAAAACTATTATAATAATTATTTTTAAAATATTATACGTAGCTAATAAGATGTGCCATACTAAGGACTAATTCATACCTTCTTGTAAAGGTTCAGAAAATGAATCGGAAATGCTGAGAAGCGCTCGGCTGATAGCTAATCTTGCTGCACCCGCTTGGCCTACAAATTATTGATAAAACATAGAGATATAAGAAAGCTAACTAAATCCTTTACGAGCCTAGTGGCAAAATCAGTCGGCGCTTATCTCCGGCTTCCGTAGTGTTAAGCGAATGGGAGTCTTTAACTCCCCCTGGACGGGACACTACCCATCGCAGGTTAGCTACTAGCAAACGCTGGTACTCATTTACCCACTCCGGATTTTGATGGAAAGCTGAGTTGGCTAAAGCGGAAAAGAAGATCACACAAATTATTCGAGTCACGGAGAACTGCGGGATTAAACTGGGGACCTTGTGGCTGCAAAGCAAAGATCTTGTTAACTACACCAGACACGTCCGCCCAGTTTTACAAAATTCAACAATACCAATTAAGCACGTTCATCAGTCACTGCAAGTCTTACTGACACAAACATTTAAAAACAAACAATAAACAAGGATGACTGACCAGTGGGGACCATTAACTTTTGTTTACATTAACCTCAAAAAAATTTAGACAAAAGTAATTTGGGAAAAAATATTTGTCCGAATATTTAATCCGTATGAACATTTTTAGAGTTTAATTCTTTTTTTCTTTCTTTTTTTTTTGCTGCGGTCGACATAATGTAATTGTCGGATGTCACAAGGAACGAACATGTTATACATTCGATTAGCAGTTCAAATCCATTCCGTATCGAAAGTCAATAGCATTTCGGAACACACGATACGTGCGATCAGCGGTTCAAACAGGAGCCCATAAGTTGGAGCTAGCAAGTAACTTCCGTAACGTTTTTTTACGAAACGACTTGCATTTAGTTTAGTTCTCGTGAATTCATATCAATCATATGCGTCCACACATATTTCAAACATAACCGTTAATTTGTATGAATTGTCTGATTTCACCGGGACCCGAACTTCTATTGAAATTTCCCGCTAAAAGCGATCTGACAATAAACCAGTCCCAGCGCTTCTATCTTTACAGTAACAGTACAATACACTAGATACCAAAACTAGAACAGTATTGTCACTATAACAAAAAAATATTCATAATTTGGACTAAAAAGACCGATTTCTGATTTATTTCAACTCAAGTAGGGCTTTGCAAGCAATTATTCAAGACATGTCAAAGTGAAACGGGTAAAATCAAGAGGGTGCAAGATCACGTCACATTAAAGTGACAAATCTAAGTTTATAACAAGAATCGTGGACAACAATGACGCTTTGGACAAGCGCGCGCGCGTACTTACTTTCAACTGTAATTTTGCAAAACAAGAAAGTAGTCCCAAATCTTTTTTCTAAAATGATCAGTTTTGAAAATTTGCATGTGTGTTACTCTTCGAGACTTCGTTCCATGAAAAGGTAAGAACGACCATTAACTTTTCAAAAAGAGTTTGTTGAGACCAACGTGGAAAAAAACTTGAGAAGTTAAAATGAAAAACAGTTACATTTTCATTACAGTAAAAGTTTTTTTAAATCGTAATCTAGGTCATCTATAAGATTTCCTTTTCCTTGAAATGCATAACTAGTTGCATCCCTAAAATTTGCAGAGTAGAAAAGCTAGTTTACGTTTTCTAATTTTGTTAAATGTCTTATTAGTTTCAATAAACAGCTCGCGCAGTCAATTTCCCATTGTTACATCACAAAGCTACAATACTCTCACTGAAAAATCATTTGCCGATTGCATTCAGAGCAAAAAGGTTGACAAAAGTTATCTGAAAACTACTAGAGAAATCTTTGTACGAAGCACTCGATTTTTAGAACGTCCAACTAAATACTATCCAAAGCTTTAAATATCATTGTTGGATTATTTATTAATTCACAAAAATGCCGCGTTATCGGACTCGCAAACAAAGGCGAATTGAGGAGGCCGCAGACCCTGATTTGTAAGTTTCTTTCGGCATGTTTTAAATTCTTGAAAACTAAAATACAGGAACAAAAAACGTTTTAAATAACACGTACATTTCCAGCCGTAATTGTTTGAAAACTCGCTTGAGCAATAACTGAAAAGTCCTTTCTGTGTCAAAAAGCACTTAAGATAGTTTAGTTAAGCGGTTACCTTGGGCTTTTGCAATCAAACATTTTTCTAACGATGAACTTTATCTTTTTTCTCCGCAGTCCATTCAAGCAAGACTGGGAACTACGAGAATTACCTACTAAACCAACAAGACAAGGAGTTTGGAAGCTTTTTGATAATGCAAAACAATGGAAGGTTTGGAGAATTCTCTATATTCTTGTAGTTTCAAATATTGCATTAGTAAGTTAAATTAAATGATTGGAAATTTGTTTTCCTCTTACGTTAGATATCGTAATCTAAACAAATAACTTAAATGTTGCTAAAAATCAATAACAAAGCTAAGAAAACTGAAAATGTATTTGATAAAAACTAAACTTGATTGTAGATCTGATTCATTTTCTGATTTTTTAAAGTAGTAACTGCACGCTTTTTTATAAGAACAATTTAATAAAAACAGCGAGGCTTAGATTGGCAAAAAATCCAGAACAGTAAAAGAAAGATCTCAGGCTGACGCTGAAAAAAGTGAAAAGCTTTCTAGTTGAAACTACTGAATCTTGTAATTTAAGTTCGTGGTGTGTACAGTAAAAACACAAAATCACCGTTTCACATTCAGTAGTATATCTACTAAATTGTCCCAAGTAATAATTCACGTATTCGTGTGATAATAAAAATGTCTACAGAATATCAGCCCTGTTTTTTAATCCTCTGTGTTTAGTTTCAAAATTTCGCATTATTTCAAACTGCTCAAGCAAAATAAGAAAAAATTGAAATCTTTCCTTTTTTACTTTGACGAAGACTAACGTCCGAAACGTCAGTTAGTATTCTTTCTTTTATACGATGTATAATTTACATATTTATAACTAAAGAGAAACAACAACAGCCAAAAAAATAAAGAACAATGTGCCTCGGCAAATTTACTAGTTCTTATAAAAAAGGTGTGTTCGGAAAATTCATACTTTGGCTTTGTAATAATAGTAATACTTTATTTAACGTCAATTGTTAAGTTGTGGTTGCCCATTCTTTTCAGCCAGAGGCTAATGTTTATTCGCTCGACGGCTTAGATATTGGCGTGAAAGTTGAATTTGCTTAAACGTGTTAATAATGGTAAAAAAAAATAATAGAATAATTTGATTGCACAAATCAAATGGAGAATTCAGTTATAGTCCATGATATAAGTAGAACTCTACATAAATTTTCTTACTATTTGATAAGTCGGAAAATAATAATTATATATAAAAGAAATAAAACATGTTCTCTGTGGGACTATTTCCAATAGAAAACCTCCAGAATTCTCGAAAACACTCGAGTGCGTCTCGGGTGGGTTTTTTCGAGTGAGTTTTCACCGAAAACGCTCGAGTGCGTCTCGGGTTTTAACCGACAACGCTCGAGTGCGTCTCCGGTTTTTACCGAAAAAGCTCGAGTGCGTTTCCGGTCTTCACCGAAAACGCTCCACTGCGTCTCGGGTCTTCAGCGAAAATGCTCCACTGCGTCTTGGGTCTTCAACGAAAACGCTCGAGTGCGTCTCGGGTTTTCACCGAAAAAATTCGAATGCGTCTCGGGTTTTCACCAAAAAAGCTCGACTGCGTCTAGGGTCTTCGCGAAAACGCTCGACTGCTTCTCGGGTTTTCACCGAAAAAACTCGAGTGCGTCTCGGGCTTTCACCGAAAACGCTCCAACGCATCTTGGGTTTTCACTTATTCCCTCTCAAATTCTCCCTTGGGAAACGCTTCACCAGGCTATGAAAGTACGACGACAATGTTTTATATCTTACTAACAGAAAAAATTCAATTTTATTAAAGTATTTCATTCTTTTATTGTGAAGGAAATCAGTAAGAATTTGGCTGACATTCCAGATTTGATAGTGCCAAGAAGATGGACTCTACCCTTTAGGTTGGTGTAACGAAAAAACTTCATAAAAAATTATACTAACTTGAAGACATTTGTAGCAATTAATAGCAGTAGTTGTTCTTCGTAGAATAGAAACAGCAGAAAATAATTATAATAATAGAAACTAAAATTAACTACAATTATTTAATAGATAACTGAAGAGACGTAACTATAATGCTGCTGAAAAACAGCAAAACAGTTACTGTTCATCAACAAGGTGTGCCCAAATTGTGTGCAAATCTACAATTGGTTTCGGCCCCACTAAATCCTTAAAACCTATCAAAAGCTACAGTTGGTTTCAGCCCCAATAAATCCTTCAAACCTATCAAAAGCTACAGTTGGTTTGAGCCCCAATAAATTCTTCAAACCTATCAAAAGCTACAGAATTTTACAATGAAAAAAAATCACACTAAAAACGAGTTGGTTACTGAAATTAGACATGATCTTCTATTACAGGGTTCCTCGAGCCATTCATGATAAAGGAGTCCAAGTTCCCGAGCTCCAGACTAAGGTAATCTATGCATAAACTACGAGCCACTTACTGGAGCTTAAAAGAAAACCGAACCATAAAATTGACTTATGTTTTGAAATTTAAGCATCTAGTATTAGTGGGAGTTTTTTAAAGCTGTTAGCAAAGTAGTTTTGTAAAAAAAATCGAGCAACATTTAATTCAACGTTTGATTATAACGCAGATTACGATACTAGAATGACTAAAAAATAAAAACGACATAATTACTGTGCTGTTTCTGGCTGCCGTAAGATCGCTTTAAAAATATTTCGAAGCACATTGCTATATTCAAGCTCTGAATATCGTAAACTATCTCATGCCATACCACTGACAAGCTAAATTGCAACCACTGTATCAAATATTTTTGCAGATATTTTTCTCTTTTCAACACTTAATATCTTAATTTAAATCAACTTACAATAAAAATAAAGGTAGAAAATTGACGTTTCGACGTCTCGCTGGACGTCATTTTGAAATAAGGGTTTACAAGTTGAATCGACCTATATTTAAAACGGACAGACGTGGTTGGCGCAGTTGGTAAGATCTCTGCTTTCCAACCACAAGGTCCCCAGTTCGATCCCAGCACTTTGCCGAGATTCGAATGTTTGTAGGACCTTCTTTTCCGCCTAAGCCAACGCAGCTTTCCATCCTTCCGGGGTAGGTAAGTGAGTACCAGCGCTTGCTGGGAGCTAAACTGCGGTGAATTAGTGTCCCGTCCAGGGGGAGTTAATGACTCTCATCCACTTAACACTACAGAAACCGGAGATAAGCGCCGGCCTTGTGGGCCACTAGGCTCGTAAAGGATTTAGCTATATTAAAAAACAACTTCACATAGTTAATCTACTACACAAACAAAAATAGGTTATTTTCAGGATTTAGTTTTCCTTTAACAATTCGCGTTCACTTTAATACAGGAAAAGGAGCCATCGAAAGATGTGGACCATTGTGTTTTGAACCTGTATTTGAGTCTGCCACCACGTTCAGCTGTTCTTTACAGACAGTCGCCTCAAGAGGAGGATTCTCTTGTGATACTAACTCCTTCGGAAGATAGTTATTCCGGCCTGGCAAGCATGTCTCCGACCACAGGGGTTGATTTAAATGCTCCTTTCAATGACTTTTATGACTTGCCTAGCACAGAAACCCTTATTTTACAACCTCACACAACAGATCAACCACCTATGCCTAGCTCTGCTGGATATGAAACGAACTTGAGTAATCCAACTGCGCATGGTAGAGTGGGCCTCCAACCAGATCCAAGCACCACGGATCGACAAACAAAGACAAGCATTACAGAAGACAAGTTCAAAACCATAGCAACAGGTTACCCACATGTCTCAGGTACCATAAGCCACCAATCAGATGATAGCATTGATACCGGTATACCAGACGTGCACAGTGGTTCTAACTTGAATATTACATTGCCACAAGTTGAGATCAATTTCACTGGCCGTAAACCACAAATCAAAGCCATGGATCTGCCAGTCACGTCCACCTTTACCGGCCGCCAACAACAAACCAAAACCATGGATCTGCCAGTTACATACACTTCTACTGGCCGCCATTCAAACACCAAAACTATGGATCTGCCAGTTACATCCAATTCTACTGGTCGCCATTCAAACACCCAAACCATGGATCTGCCAGTTACATCCACTTTTACTGGGCGCCATTCAAACACCCAAACCATGGATCTGCCAGTTACATCCACTTTTACTGGGCGCCATTCAAAAACCAAAACTATGGATCTGCCAGTTTCATCCACTTTTACTGGGCACCATTCAAACACCCAAACCATGGATCTGCCAGTTACATCCAATTTTATTGGTCGACATTCAAACACCAAAACTACAAGTCTGCCAGTTACATCCACTTTTACTGGTCGCCATTCAAACACCCAAACCATGGATCTGCCAGTTACGTCCAATTTTACTGGTCGATATTCAACCACCAAAAACACGGGTCTGCCAGTTACATCCACTTTTACTGGGCGCCATTCAAACACCAAATCTTTGGATCTGCCAGTTACATCCACTTTTACTGGTCGCCATTCAAACACCCAAACCATGGATCTGCCAGTTACTTCCAATTTTACTGGTCGATATTCAACCACTAAAAGCACGGGTCTGCCAGTTACATCCACTTTTACTGGGCGCCATTCAAACACCCAATCTTTGGATCTGCCAGTTACATACACTTCTACTGGCTGCCATTCAAACATCAAAACTATGGATCTGAGAGTTTCATCCACTTTTACTGGTCGCCATTCAAACACCAAAACCATGGATCTGCCAGTTACGTCCACACTTACTCGTCTTCCAGGAGTGACTACCGCCCAATCATACTCACCACTCCCCAGTTGGAACTTTCAAAACACGGAGGGCCTTGAAAGCTCAAGCTTTGCTTCTGCTTCATCTTTGGATGGTAACACGGCTAGAAACAGCACAGAAACATGGGATTACACTATTGAGGGCCTCAAGATTCCTAAGATTCAACATCTCTTGCAGATTCCTACGACTAGTAACTCTAGCACAAATGATTTGACGACCCAACATGCTCAATCAGTTACTAAGCTGTCTGAATGCTCTCAACCAGATGCCCAAAGAGATACTAGGGACAATTTAGCACAGTTTTCCCCACATTTAACCACCTCTAAGCCCCTACGAAAAAGGGTCCATGAAGATGAGTCAGTATCTCCAATGCCATCCAAGAAGAGATGCCTGAACACAAACACTGAAACCACAAAAAGTGCTAAGAAGAGTATTAAGAGGAAGACCCACGATGAAGGATCCTCAGAGGAGCTACGTAGTGAAGATATTAAGCGGCCCGTGAGAATGATCAAAAGGCCGCGACGCATGGATCTTTAACTGTAAATACTATGTAAATACTGTAAATAGTTAAATTGTTTGTTTTTTGTTTTGTGATGTTTTCAATATAGTGTAAATTATAAATGTAAATTATATAGATACGAAAATGTAAATAGTTGTAAATATTGTATATAGTTTTAGTTGTTTGTTTTGGTTTTGTGATATTTATATGTACGTTTTAAGTTATAAATGCTGCTAATAGCTTTGTTTCTTTATGTTTTATAATGTTTAATGTACTTTTTAAGATATAAATGTAATTTATATAAATAAAAAATGTAAATAGTTCTAAGTGTTGTAAATAGTTTTGTTTCTTTTCATTTGGCGATGTTATCATATTACGTACGATTTAACTTAAAAATGTAAAAGTTGCTATGTGACATTGAAAACCTTTGAAATTTACATAAACATTATTACTTTTATATACACTTTTTATTGGAGAAACCAAGTCTATCATCTGATTAATTTTCTATATTGTAAATATTTTTTTCTTTTTGTGGTTTGTTTAATAATGAGTTTAAGTTGCATATGTAAATATAGATTCTTAAATGTAAATACCAGGAATTTGCTTTAGATATTTATACAAACTGCATAATTCAAAGTGCTTATCATATTTACTTCTATATATTTTCTAGTCCAGGAACCAAGAGTATCACCTAAGTAATTTTCTACATGTTTTCTAAGAAATTATTTTCACCCTCCTTATGACAACACATTTACCTACATGATTTATCATATTTTTTCCAAATCGTATCTAGTACAGTAAACCATTGAATACAGGAGTGAATCTATCCTGCGGGAAAATGACCAAAGTTTTGTTTTGGGCATAGCAGTTAATATTAAAGTCATTGGTTTGCTATTAACGAGTGTAAGATCTACTAAGGCTTGCTCCAGATGTTTAAGGCCACACTGACTCATGAAAAAACACATAAACAGTAAAACCTCACAAGAAACTGCTTGTTCTGATCCAAACGTTTCAACAGTGCTTAGTTCTCTAAGTAAGTCTTCTTAAGCTATTCATTGATATGTAATTTGTCATCTAAATTTTCTTCCTTTTGGTAAGTTAAGGTGTCAACGTAGCTGTGGGTGGTTGACGCAGGTAGCCAATTCTCTACTATTGTACTTTTTCAGTTGTATCTCTACCTAAAGCTTAGTTCTACTGAATCAGAACGTAAACGAAAGATCTTTAAAACTTCCTTAAACCAATGCATTTCCTAGTTTATATACACTGAGCCTTTCTGAAGCAAAACGACAGATTCTCTGAAGCTTTCGTAAGCCAGTGCATGTATTTCACACTAGATCATATACGCTGAGTGCTACTGAGTCAGAAGGTAAATGAAAGTTTGTCTGAAACTTTCTTAAACCAGAGTATATTTTCTAGTTTACATGTGTTGAGCGCTTCAGAACGTAAACGAAAGTTTCTCCGAAACTTTCCACATCCAGTGTATAGTAGTAGTTTGATACCAGTACTTTGCAGTTTCTAGTTTGTATACGCTGAGCCGAATTCTAAACGAAAGATTTTCCCAAACTCTTACATTTCCTAGTTTGTACCAGTGTAGTTGTTCACTGATGCTTTAAATGTTCGTGACTTGGGCGTTGTTCAATGGGGCCTTTTAACACGGAGTCAGGCCTGCACGAGGGGTTAACCCTACTTTTTACAATGACATGACCTGATAAGATTCACTCTGTATTCTATGATAAGTAAAATGCTATTGCATCAGTTCTGCATTCTGTAAAGAGCAGTAAACTTTGTCTTCTACTTAAGGCAATTGTATCAGTATTGAATTCTGTAAAGAGAAGCATGGACTGTATTTTGTACTTCAAAAGCTATTGTATCACAATTGCATTCTGTAAAGAGAAGCATAGACTGTATTTTGTATTTAAAAGGCTATTGTATCATTATTGCATTTTGTAAAGTGAAGCCACAGAATGTATCTTATATTTTCACAAGCATTTTAAAACAAATAAATCTGATAAAATGTATCTGTCGGTTGTGTTTGTGCAAACAATACACAATAAGTTTGTATGAATTATTGCCGCGATCGGTTCGTATTGTCAAGACTTCGGTCTGATATTTTTCCATTTAGACCTCGTGTTCGGTTAATAATCTCTTAATATACACCATAGTTTTGTTTGAATTCTCGCTGCGCTCGGTTCGTACTGTCAAGACCTCATTCTGATATTCTTTCAATTCAGACCTCGTGTTCGGTTAATAATCTCTTAATATACACCATAGTTTTGCTTGAATTCTCATTGCGCTCGGTTCGTACTGTCAAGACCTCATTCTGATATTCTTTCCATTCAGATATCGTGTTCGGTTAATAATCTCTTAATATACACCACAGTTTTGTTTGAATTCTCACTGCTCTCGGTCCGTACTGTCAAGACCTCAATCTGATATTCTTTCTATTCAGACCTCGTGCTAGGTTAATAATCTCTTAATATACACCATAGTTTTATTTCAATTCTCACTGCGCTCGGTTCGTACTGTCAAGACCTCATTCTGATATTCTTTCTATTCAGACTTCGTGTTCGGTTAATAATCTCTTAATACACACCACAGTTTTGTTTGAATTCTCACTGCGGTCGGTTCCTTCTGTCAAGACTTCGGTCTGATATTCTTTCTATTCAGACCTCATGCTCGGTTAATAATGTCTTATTTATAAACATAAAAAGTACAGTCAAACCTGTGGGTCCTCCACCAATGACTTGGCACTCAACGTCGTAGTGCCCAACTTTATCGACCACAAGAAACGGAAACATGATCTGCTGTCTGTTGAGATACACGATGCAACATTTCATGCAACATTGCGTGCAACAAATGTTTTCGAGACGGACACACGGTGCAACAAAATCACGCAACCTTTCTTGCGCGGCGTGCTTATCCATGCAACATTACAATAATCAAAACGGCGTCCAACAAGAATTCCTTTAAAAAAAGGAAAACTTGCTTGGCGCAATATTGCCTGAGTAGAGCGCGATTCAACTTCACCTTTGTTACATGCAACAAAATTCATCGGTGGATACACGCTGCAACAAGTTGCGCGCAATGTTGCATGAAATGTTGCAATGTATGTCAGCTCCTTAACTTACGACATAATTAAACGCATTTTGAGCTTTATACTTTTTTTTCAACTCAAACTTCTACTTTTTAATAGTTCAAGGCTAATAAAAAAATTAATCGTTACTAGGCAGGTAACCCATGTAGCCAGTGCTTATCTCCGGTTTCTGTAGAGTTAAGCAGATGAGTCTATGAATTAAACTGGTTAGTGTCATAAAATAATTAACAGTTATTTCACAAGCGCATGTTGGATATGAGATGATATATAGGCAACGAGGCGAGTAACGGATGCTGGGAAAATGTAACTAATTCACTTGACTAACTTATAAATCGTCTCAACTTGCATTGTTTTGCTTTGACTAACACGGATGCTTAAATTGTCAAAAAAAAAAAGTTTTCAAGTTTTTACCCTGAAATGTTTTAATCAAATACTTTGTGGCTTTCTTTGTGCTCCCTGGTGTTGCGTTTTCTAATAGTTCAATGACTTACTAAATATTAGGATACATGAGCGCTGCGCATATGGTCTTTCTCTTTGTAAAACGGAAAAGAATCAATTTATAAAAGTTTGTAAGAATTCCTGAGCAGCTGAATACCCCAGACTGCAACAAGTCTGCTCTCGAATTATCCAAAGACAGCCTAGATATGCCTTTTTAGAAAAAGGGGAAATCTTCATATTTTCATACTGAAGAACGTGTCTAATTTCTTAATAAATATTACATATGATATGATAACATCTATATTGTACCTGTCTCCTGTTCTGGTAAAATACTTTAGAAACGGTCTGTCATTCACGGTAATTTCACCTGAGCCTTCTTTTAACCAAACCTCGGCAATTGCTCGTTTGCGATGGCCTGGGGAATGAAAGTTAACAACCTTCAAAGAGTAGAAACCCGTCACTACTAACTTACATGCAAAGCTCAATCGCCTAGCTGAGTGCAATTTGACTTGAAGACTTCTGATCAACGAATGTGCTTTAAGACAGCTATAAACAAAATAATATACTTATGAGAACGAAACGATTGTTTTTCTCCAAGTTCTAAAATTTAGACTTTCATAAAAGAGATAAAGCTCTACATAAGCGCCTCCTATATCCGTATCACCTTTCTCTTTGTTGAGTTGGAAAATTATTTCATATTCAGTGTCAGTAAATAATAGAACACGTTATTTGTGCCTTCTTCGCTTCGTAAAAACCACGTTAAAATTTGTGAGAATTATGGAGCAGGTGAAAAGAGTTTTGGGCTTTCACTGAACTGCGGAACGTTTGCCTTGGATATCACCAGTGATATATGCTTTATTTCCTAATTAAGAGTTTCAAAATATTCCAAGTAAATGTAGTATTTGCTTCAATAATCTTTAAGTTTCCATCTCATCCTCAAGTTATACACTCAGAATATAAAGTGTGACACGAAGATATGAATTACATTGGAAAGCGGTGAAAATATTTTACGAGCGAGTGCAGCCAGTGGGTATAATGTTATTTTTAACACGAGAGATAAAATCTTTCAGTCTTTAAATCAAAGTTTAATATAAAGACCTGAGGCAAACTAAAATATAACATAAATTCAAGTTTCATTTCATTTACTTTTTACAGTATTTTTGTTTTCATTTTCTTTTGAAAATTTTTTCAGATTGTCTACGAAAACCCGAGGAGCTGACGTAAATAATTTGCAGAACCATACGACATAAAACTGGCGGGAAAAAAACCTTTTTAGGACGCGCGCGTACATCCGGGGTATTGGTACAAAAGTTTTTCATATCTTCACTTGTGAAAATATAAAATGTATCAGTGTTCTAGTAATACTAACACTAACACTGTCAACTGAACAATTTCTTCGTTTTCCGTTTAAACACAACAAGAGACAGAGAAATTTAATTTTACGTACTATTTCAGTCAAGATTTACCGTGTAAAACACTATTGGAGACCTTACGCAACGAGAATAGCAGCGCTGATGAAGACAGCAGAGAACAATAGAATATACCATTTATAACTGCACGTTGGAATGAACCAAAAGGAGCACGTGCACGGAGTTTTCGGTAAAATAGGAACGCGAAAAGATCATTTGAGAGTTGTCAAGGCTATGTGGACGTAACAGCAAAATCTTTCACTGCATTTGTTTAGCTTCACGGAGAAACATTTACATTTATACCGTTTTTCTATTTACAATGTGTAAACAACCGACAAAACCCCAAATTACCCGAACAAAAAAAACAAATAGTAATTCAGAAAAGTGATTTTTCGGAGCCCTCGTCGTTCACGTTCCCGTCCTCGTTGCGTAAGGTCTCCAATGACAGCTAAACCGTGTCTAACTTGTTCAAACTAAAACACAACAAATATACCTTTTCACGGAGAAAACATTTTTTTTTGTTTACAATAAAATTTGCCCGTTAAGCCTCACTCACAATCTTTAATTAAAAAAATAAGTTGCCCAAAGCAAGGCTTGAAGAGCAAATTTGCAAGCATAGAAAACCGCAAAAAAGATCTATTGAAATTTATAACTTAAAAATACAAACCTATAGCGTTTGCCCTTCCTTGCTCATCGAGCTAACAAAAAAAAGAACATTATATTTTCTGTGACATTTACCAACATAAGTATAGTTAACCTAAGCAATTACTTGGAAAATTAAAGCTCATTTAAATAGTTTAGACCACCGTTTGTTTAACCTAGTACGTGAGTCTATTGTGCAGAAGGACTGGTCAGTTTTTTGAAACTTTTTCAGGGGACTCAATATAACAATATAATTGATGTTCGCGGGCGTAAATATGTTTTGGGCCCGACTCAGGCTCATTACTATTATTATAACTTTGGAGAGCATTTA
>JAOTRI020106127.1:0-13538 GCA_028564885.2 Zoanthus sanctaehelenae | reverse complement strand
CATTTACCTACCCCGGGAGGATGGAAAGCTGAGTTGGCTTAGGCGGAAAGGAAGGCCACACAAAGATTCAAATCTCGACAATGTGACGGGATCGAACTCGGGACCTCATGGTTGGAAAGCAGAGATCTTACCAACTGCGCCAACCATGTCCGCCCAACAAGTAAAACAAGTAAAACAAGTAAAATTACCATAAGAATTGTATGTTTTTAAAAATGCTAACAGTTAAGTAGAATAACATAGCTTACCCTCAAACATCGTAACTTCTAAGCCAGATCTTGGAATTAAACCCGGTGACAGGATTTCACAGTCTGTCCGGCTCAAATAGGATTATTTGCCGGAGGCAAGAGTACATTTCTGATGAGGAGAAGGGAATGGGGAAGGGAGGATGGAGGAGCATGCACCCCGGGTAATCTTTGAATTTTAGCGGCTTTTCTGAAATGCACATTTGAATAATATAGAGTGTAATACTTACACAAAACACCGATACTTCCCGAGTTGTGATTAGAGTACGTAAAACAAGTATCACGCAACATTTTTAACAATGAATATCGTTCAACGTTGGACTTATTTTATGCCATTGAGTTATACGTCAGTAAGATTGGTATTGTATTATTCCGTGTGATTTACGCTATCGAGATAGATAGCGGGATCGACTCCTGGGTTCTGCATATGGGCTGAGATTTGTCGATCTCAATAAGACTCCGAGTGGTTTTCTCGGGGTACTCCGGTTTTCCTCCCTCAGCAAATTTGACTTTCACGCCAAGATTTGAGCTGTCGAGCCATTAACATTAGCCTCTGGCTAGGAAGAATGAGCAACCACTTCCTTCACAATTGACGTTAAATAAAGTACTATCATTATTATCATTAATTATTAACTATTTCTAATAGAAAGTAAGTGCTGCTAGTACACTATTTTGTTTAAGTACTGTTCTATTTTTGCATTTTAAAATGTATTTGGATTTGAGCTGTCGATCGCGCGCATGTATTGTGTGCACGAATATGCTAGTTACATCCTTGAACCAACTCTCGATACGGTATGGACCTGAACCACTGATCGCATGTATTGCATGTTCGTTGTAAAATTACATGTTTAACTTGTGAATTTAAAAAAGACCTGACGGCCTTTTCGATCTTGAGATGGAGCTCTGTTTACGCATAGCCTAAAATGTTGAATCAGTCAACAGAACACAGAGAGCGACATTGCGACATTTAGTTTTATTCTCAACATAGAGAACAACATTGCAACATTTGTTTTATTCGGCATATTTTGCCATACTTTACTGCAGTAAAAATGAGCGGTTAGCTCAAAAATTTTAAACATAAGACATTTCTAATAAATTTCAAACTTAAAACTGTAATGGAACAAGCTTAACAATGTATGAAAGACGTATTATAGGTCTAGTCTTGGAAGGCTTAGCCACCAACAAATCCTTTACGTTTGTACTCACAGTTAAAAGGAAACTCTATCACTGGCAGCCGTGAAATAACTTGTCCTGGGTCGAGTCGCTGGCTAATTATTAACTTATTATAATAAACTACGGAATCACTCGTCTGATAAAAGCGCGTACCGCATCCAGTCAACGGAATTTTCACTAGCACATGCGTACGGTTAAAGTAAAAGGGTTCACAAGCGTCATCTTTAAGATGGATATTCATGTGATCTGTGTGAATCCAAGGGTGATCTGTCCTCTTCAGTGTTAGCAGGACGTACCCTGCTTGACATTTTACTCCAAGTTTGCTGTAAGAAATTTCACTCAGATCTGGAAAAAATGTTATACCAATGTTAAACCTAAGATTGTGGCTGTTCATAATGTTCAGTTTAGTGTTGTGTGATCTAACCTATAAACTCTTTACAAACCTGGTGGCCCATGTAGCCTAAGCTTATCCTCATTTTCTATAATGTTAAGGGGACAAGGACAGGACACTAATCCATCGGAGGTTAGCTCCCGGCTCATTTACCAACCCCGGATGGATGAATAGCTGAACTAGTTTAGGCGGAAAAGAAGGTCATACAAATATTCCAATCCCAACAAAGACGGGACTAAACTAGGTTGAAAAGCAGATCTAGAGATCTTACAACTGCACCAACCGCGCCAGTATCTTGTGAGGCAATTGAAAATTCGGAATGAAAATGTCATGACAAAACAAAACATATTTTAAAAATTCTTTAAAATCAAATTTATGTATCTTGTCTTGAAAGTACTCAAAAATAGATATTTATAATTTTATTATGACCAATTTTAATTTTATAGCATTATTTTTCATTTTAACTCCTTAAACGTAGAATTAAGCAAACAGACAACTGTATTGCTATTGAGCAAAATGCGAAAATAATTAGAAGGAATGATCAAAATGAATAAAATTAAAAGAATTGTGTTTAGGTCTGTTAACAAAAGATGAAGTTTTTTCTGCCTTTCAAATAGGACTGGTACCAAGGATTTTTATCGGGTTTTTAGAAGAAAAAAATCAAAGTTATAAAAATTCGAACAGGATCAAGAATTCCTCAATACAATCCTGTCTTCAGAACCGTCATGGTTTGACCACAAGGTCCCCAGTTCGATCCCAGTTTTTGCGAGATTCAAGTATTTGTGTGACCTTCGTTTCTGCATAAGCAAACTCAGTTTTCAATCCTTCCGGGCTTGGTGCATAAGTACTGCGCTTAAAGCTAACCTGCTATGGATTAGGAAAAGTCTGACTCGCATTCGCTTAACACTGTATAGAAACCAAAGGAAACCGTAGGTAAACGCCGAGCTTCGTGGACCACTTGGCTCGTATAAAAGGATTAGCTTCGACCTTAACTCAAAGAATGTAATCTGTTTTACACTAGTTTTGCGTTCTAACCTGTTTTAGTCAATTTCATCTCATGCTTCACAGACCGACCAATTGAATCTACAATGCGACAAGTGTATTTTCCCAGGGTTCGACGCAGACTAGTGACAACATAAGATAACTTGGGCTCTCTTGATACTTTTTCATGCATGAGCAACTTCTTTTTTTTTCTCAAACTCATCTCGTACGGGGGAACGCCGCCAACAAACTCACAATTAATGGTGACCTTTGTTCCTTGCAAAGCGGTTACTTCCATTGGACTTGACTGTGACTTGTCGACTTTAAGGTGACCTGTTAAAAAACTCACGTACCTTAATTAATGATGAAATCGCTCTCACTTTAAAGCATTCAAAGATTGTCCTTGTTTAATAATCTGTAAGAATACTAAAATGCAGTTAAAAGCAGTATTATTGTATTTACCATACTAAGCGCCGCACCTCTGTGCCGATGCGGTGCTGATTTCAAACATTTAGACCATTTTAACTAACGCTTGTTCAAATATATAGACTATTTTCGGTTTTTGAATCTCCAATTCTTGATGTCGTATTTGCAATTTTATTAATCTCCGCCTGGTTACCCAGTTGGTTTATTTGGCGCCAGTCTTCTGTGCGGGAGGTTCCGGTTCGATTCCTAGCAAGACCAACACTCGGCGTCATAAAATAACTGAGGAGAAGGTGCTGCAAATGATTAGACCTTCGCGTTTTCTCGGATAAGGTCGGTAAACAGTAGGCCCAGTCTCTCGATCTCTCTGTCGAGGGATTTAAAAGAACCCACACTTCTTGAAAAGAGCAGGGTGATGATCCCGGTGTTATGGTCTGTCTCTACAACTGAGAGCACTTCGTATTGGTTGCCAATTAATTTGCGCCATAACATTTGAGCCGTTCAGCGCTAGCGGACTTTCTAAGACTCTCAAACTATCAAAACCTGTATTAATTTGTAAAGCGCTTAGAGCTTTGGATAAGCGCTATATAAAAACTGTAATTGCTATTATTATCATTACTATTGAAGCACATTTTCACTAAAGGAAAAAAAACTTGTTACCATCAGCATTGCAAAATTTCGTGTTTCAAATAAGTGCCACCCCCACATAAACTCCACACCAAAAGAAAATTAGAGCAATGGCTCTCGATCTTATAAGTATGGTATGTCAGCCAATCACGACATCCATAAAACCTGAGCATAGTTTCTCTTACCGTACTCCTATGATTATTTTATCTTACCTAAGGGTTCTGTATCAATAATTGTAAGGGGATGACCGCGACCATAGGTGCAGTTAAATGGAAACCAAACGTCTGGAACTCTAGATATTAAACGATCTGGAGTGGGCAGAACGTGACATATAAAAGTGTTGACGTATTTAATCACGTCTCCTTCATGAATATATTGTGTACCACAGCCATCTAGGGGAGCTTTGATTGTAAACCACTGACCAGTAACACTGTAGCTGTTACAAGCAGGCTCTATAAGATGCATGTGCATGTTACGGGAGTCCAACCAAGGATAAAGCAAACGGTCCAAATGCACTTCCATAAAGCTTTCATGACATACAACGTCCATACCGTGCGAGATGAGATGTTGAGGTCCTGATGATAGTAAGCAAGAAATTTTATGACCGTGAAAAAATATTTTGTTAGAAAGTTAAATTTAGTTAAAGACAGGCATGGTTGACGCATCTGGTAAGATTTCTTTTTTTTAACCACAAGGTGTCCACGATCTCCGACTATGCCGAGATTTGAATATTTGTGAAACCTTACTTTCCGCCTAAGACCTGTTTACACTAATGTCACTCGAGCTATCTCGGAGTACTCCCGAATTATTTGAGTTATCTAACATTTGTAGTGTGAACGCACATGAATTTCGGGAGTACTCCCGGAGTATTCCAAGTTAGTTCACTCGAGAAAGGTAATCTCGGAGTACTCCCGATTCACTCGATTTGTAGTGTAAACGACGAGTTATCTCGGAGTACTCAAATTGTCATGGCAAGTGGCATGATTTCTAACTTCCAAACGTTCCAGATATTAAATTTCTCGAAAAATATCTTTGATGAAAGGAGTTCGCCTTCGAATTAAAACAACTAGCGAACTCACAAAAAGATTCAGGTGTGGATGCGCATTTATTTTTGATAATTATCCACCTCATAAAAGTTTGAGAGTCGCAAACACGACCAAACTCGATTAATAAAGTTGAGACAATCAATGAAATCGCAAGAAAAATTATGTTTTTTTCATTATTTTTCAAAATTTGCTTGATTTTTTAAATTCTAATATTGGGATATCCCTTTGAGTTCTTAAACGCGTCCATTTTTGCAACCAGCGCCACAATAACAAGCGAATAGATTGCATCCTCCATATTGCAAGTCTACCTGCACTGCTATAACTGTTACCATAACAACAAGATAACTCGAGTACAATGCGTGTGAACGCAATTCGGAAGTAGTTGAGTGATCTTGAACAACTCAAATTATGCTGGTGTGAATGCAATTTCGCGAATGATCTGGGAAGACTCCGGGTGTACTGCGAGATATCTTCAGCTAGTGTAAACGGGGTCTAAGCCAACTCAGCTTTCTATTCGCTTTTGCGGGGTAGGTAAATAAGTACCGGCGTACCCATGCGATGATCATGAATTAGTGTCCCATCCAGGGGGAGACAAATATTCTTTCCCGCTTAACACTACAGAAAACAGAGATAAGTACCGGCCAAAATATGCCACTTGGTTTGTAAATGGTTTAACCCAACTTAATCATTGAGTACACTGAGAAGTAATATTTGGCACATGTGGATAAAAAGTGTTTGTAGACTTGCGTAATTTTCTGCTCTTCAAAATAAAATTGAGCAATAAACCCAATTATGAAAATAATAATAATTTACCTGATCTACCAGGACCTCGTCATCGTTTAACAGCAAATACTACTACTACTGAGAAGGGTTTGTTTCACACAGAAAAACAACGAGATATTTTGAAGTGTTATGACTGTGGAGTATAATTGTATGAAACGGGAAGAATTTTTCATTTAGCTTTGGAGGGGAAAGGAAGAAGGTCGGGGACTAACAGGGGGTCGAACACCCTCTTCCTTTTTCCTGCTTTTCTTGCTGCACAAGCTCGAGCGTTCGCTATTTATCGCCACAAGTTCTTACTACAAATATTAAAAGATTAGTACTTACTTGCTTGCTTGACTTCAATAACGTGTTTAACAGCAGTACCCGTGAAATCTGTCGCTTTACAAGTATACTTTCCAAAGGAAGTAACTGACATTTGCAAAGTGCCGTTTATGTTTTGTTTTTGAATAGTTTTGAGCGTCAATTGGTCTTTTGTTAGAGATATAACTATCGCTGGAACACCGTTTACAAACGCACATATCAAGGTCGTATGAAAGCCCTGAAATGTTCGTACCACTGATGGGCTTGAGCCACGTTCATTAACAACTAGTTTCTCTGTAGAAAAAAAAATAGAATAAATTATATGAAAGTACGTTTCTCTAATACAAACAAGTGTTGTACTTAGCTTCCTATTTCTAGCTTGTGTTCAGCCAAGTTTCTCTTTTGTTAGAAAAGAGAATAACAAAAATGTGAAATCTTTTTTCTTCTAATATCTAAGTAAGTGTTGTTGTTTTTTTTATCTAGATACTTACGAGAGCAAATCTCCCGTACTGTTGTGATACTGCTTTTTAGTTGTTTGGAGAAGAGAGACCCTATGTTATTCAAAATGAGGTTATCAGATTCTTTATATTATTCGCTTCGTACCTAACTCTAAAGGCATCTTCTAATTCTATCCCTTCACTATAATTGTACAATGAAATTTTATATCTTTTCTAAGTGATGTAACTTTTTTTACAAAACAGCTCAAAAAGATTGACATTATATTTTTTTATAAAACAAATTATTTACTTACAATTATTTTAACATTGACTTTTGCTCCAAGTTCTTGCTCTACGCGCAACCAGTCTTTCGATCATTTTATTAACGACTGGCTCTCAAGGTTTATTTTCGCGCCTTTTTACCGGGCGTGCGTCTGTCGCGGTAGCGCGAGAGTTGCTTGAGTTAAAAATTGGCGCCAAAAATTCCATTCTCGATCCAGTCTACTCTCGGAGAATTGACCTCTGTCGTGAAGAAACTGATTCCGATGCTAAAGCTCTCTAATGTCTTTTTAGTTGTTCGGAGAAGAGAGATACCTTTATTCGCTGTGTACCCAACACTATACCATCACTGTAATTGTATAGCGAGATGTTATACATTTCCTCAATGATATTATCCTGTTACACTTAAAATACTTAAATAGCTCTAAATACGAAAGTTACTGTGATGACAGAAACAAATCTCTCACAACAAAACTAACTCCTGAGAGAATAAATGAAAAGCAGTAACATTCGTATTAAGAAAATGCTATTCTAATGAAAACGTTCGTGTAAATCTTCTCGGTTTTTAAATGTTGGATCTGCAAAACTAGGGAAAACTCACACCTAGGTTTGGCCCCAGATGTTCACTCGATTTTCCCACATTCTTAAAACTACATTGCAGGAAATCTCCAAAACAAAGGTATTAAAATGATTGACGGGTTTTAAACCAAAATATTCTAGAAGGTTCTGCAACTGAGACCAGCCTGTTCTTGAGTTCTGAGCTGAAGCAGTGACTATTTTATAGGTTCATGAAAGTAGACGTTATGTGTCTATGTGTTAAGATATATCGAGGCTGATATCGAAAACATTAATTGTATAAAAGGTATTTTAAAACTGTAGCTAGCTCTGATGTTTTCCTACCAACTACGGAACTTATGTCAAGGCTATTTAGCATGATTTTCGAAATAGAGCGTAGCTTAACTGATTACTTTTGGCAAAACCTCTGTATTTTTGTAACTTTCCTAATCTGTAAACAAAACAGACCACCGACGTCCGTTCGTGATGGCCAAGATAGTTGTAAACATCACGAGTGGAACGTAATTTAAACACCTTAAATATTTTTATTTACCAAAACATCAAATTGTAAAACCGTAACAAAAAGAGCAGTTATTTTATTTTGCATCAAAATGGCCAAAATAAGTATGTACGGTTTTCATATTTTAGAACAATTATAGCTTTGGTATTTAAAGTGGTTTGTTTTACATGTTAAAAAAAGATTTAAAATGCGGACAAAAGATTAGTAATATATCTCGAAAGATGATGAAAACATTGCTCTAGGTTTTAAAATTTTCTTAGCTTAAAAATAGAGTAATGTATTACGTTTTAATTTATGTTGCCTAACACTGTTCTCAGTATTTCCCTTTTGATAAAAGCAGCTACCTTTTTCCTACTGAAGTCATGTTAGTAATATATTCAGGTGATTATCATCTTTGTCAAGGGTTTATTTAATAGTCGTTTTTGCTTTTTTTTTTGATGACATTGCGAAAGACTTCATTCGTAATGTCATTAAAAAAGAAGTATAAAAGCGATAAATAAACCCTTGTCGTTGTCTTGGTAACAAGTAAACAACCTACCATGAACTTTTACCGTTGTTGTTATGTTTTTTCGAATCTTCCAACGCTTTGATCGGTTTATCACTTGCTCCGATATACAGGTATAAATTCCATTGTCATCTTTTGTAACATCAATAACTCTTAGGTAGCCCTTGGATTTGCTTTTCGAAATTTTGCCATTTATTACCCACAATACCTCAGGTACCGGAAAGCCTTTTACAGAGCAGCTGATGACACCACTTGATCCAAGGGCAAGATACTGTATTTTTGGTAAAGACATCTCAGCTGATAAGAGAACAAAAGAAAAATATCTTCAACGCTTAGGTAAATCCATTAAGAGCCTATCTCCAGCTTCTGTATTAAATAAATGTTAAGGCGATGAGAGTCAGACCCCACCCTGGACGGGATACTAATTCATGGCAAGTTAGCTCCCAGTCCGGCAGACGCTGGTACTCATTTACTTGCTTCGGAAGGATGGAAGGCCGAGTTATCTTAGGCGGAAAAGAAGGCCACACAAGTTAAAACTCAGAAGAGCTGGTATGGAATTGGAGACCCTGTGGTCGGAAAACTAAAACAGACTCAGCCATGGAAGCCCCATAATTGGTTCAGCAACGCTGGGATTTAAGTAACGTATGTCTCGTAATGACGTGCTGCATGCATTCAGGAGCGTTAGAGCTATCAATCAGCGCAAATGTGACTTGTTCGCTATTTTCAGATTGCCAGTATTTATATATTTTCTAAACTATGATATAATTCAACAAAAACATCTAAAAGATACAAAGAAACTATTTTGTTACTGTTGTTGTGTAACGCTAAAAGAATGTTAAAATGACCAAAAACTATTGAAAAGTTGTTCAACAATTATTTTAAGTATAAGAAAAAGTTGCATGGAAGGTGAAATAAATGAATTGTGGCATAAAAAGTAGATTTCTTTAAAAACAAGATTTCTTTTACACCTCAGCCTCTCTTTGTATCCCATTTTTAATGATTTAGTCACAATAACACAATCAACATAAATTTACCGATTTACTTTAATACAGAGTATAAATATATTGTCAGAAATTGCCCTCAACTTACCTTCAATATAAATGTACAATGACAAGTTGATGTGTTTTGTTGAACACAAGTATAATCCGCCGTCACTTGCGTTTAAACGTCTTATGGTTAATTCAGCGTTTTTTATTACTGTTCTGCCAATAAAAATATTTTTAGAACTCTTTGGCACTTGCCAACCAATGAAGGTGTCGTATTTATCTACATGACATACAGCTCGCATTGTTTCTCCGTGGCGAAAGATACCATAAGTTGTGGTGTCATTGTGGTGGAAATGAGAGGTTGATCCTGAAAAGAGTGGAAGAAATATTAATATTTTCAAATCAAGTTAGCGTTTTGTTGACTTTTCCATTTCTGCTAGAATCGCATAGCTAACGATGAAGTCGCGCTCTGATTGGCTATTGAAGAGAGGATATTTAGCGTGGAATAGCACTGGTGCATGAAGCGATATTGCTGACGTGCTTTGCAAGCAAAAATTGTTGCTATCGTGAAAACAAAATGCGACTGGTGTTACAAAAATATCACCTTTGAAATGAACAAATTTATTGAAAGAATGTCTGCCAAATTTTGAGATGAAATTTGAATTTTAGAAAATTTGAGGAAAGCACTCATACTGACACGGTTAGATCTGTGAGCCTCATGAACAACGAGTTAGAATTGTACAGACGTAGTTTATTCATTGTGCGACTTCACCGTTAGCTATGCGATTAAAAAAATTCACTGCCTGATGAGTGAATTCCACATTAAATTTCACTTGAAAAGTGGAATTTAGTCGTCAGGCAGTGAATTTTTCTATAAAATCCGTGTTACACGGAGCAATTTCTTACCGATGTGCAACGCAATGCTGACGATAACGAAATATTGCAAGTTGCTGTGACATGTCACACGAGGGAAGTTTTTTTTTCGCAACTTGAAATGATCTCGTCTGTTATCTACGATAAAGCCAGTTACACATTAGCGCACTGTCATGTTTATGAGTGATTTAATTGGCTCTTCACATCAGTTACGACATTAGTGTAGCGAGGCAAGTTGCTGGCAACATGTTACACACTGCAACTGGTTGTTTTAATTCAACTTTTTCCGCAAGTTGCAACGTTGAATTGCCAGTTGTACAAAGAGATTTTACACACGCAGGTTTTTCAGCAACTTGCAACGTAGTGACATTGCATTGCAAATTGCTGAAAAAATTGCCTCTTAAGAAGAAGTGTTTTTATCTTCCCCCCACCTGAAGTTTTTTAATCCAGCTAAAGTGGTCATTTAATAGATTATACACTGAAGTGAATTGGCGGTCTTTTTGACATATCGTACCTACTCAAGTCTAACAAGTTTAACGTCTGATTAATCACGTGCTCAAAAAGTAAATAAAATTACCTTGGAGGACATAACTCTGAGGCTTCAGTTCTATTCTTGATTGCGAGGCTCTTCTGTAGATACACTGTACTGGAAACCTAAAATCCGGGATCTTAAGACCAGAATTGGGAAACACGTGGCCGGTCAATTCATTGGAATAGACCGTCTGGTAATATGACTCTGTTCTCATCGTGCCACAATATTTGAGTGGAGCTAGTATTGAGATGTGAGATTTGTTAACATGATGAACTTCACAGCTGGGATCTCTTAGATGGAGATGAAAATGAACTTGGCTTAACCAAGGATACATGGATCGACTGAGATCAATGCGCACGCGTGATTGGTCTTCGTAGCATGTCACGGAGATTCCGTTCTTAGTAATGTTTGATGGATCTGGAGAAAATTAAAACAAATAGTGCATTAGTTTCATTAGTAATTGATTTAAAAGTTAAATGAAAGAGATGAAAGTCTGTACCTTTCATGTGCACAGATGGAAAATGATTGATCTCATTTAACGCGTGCGTTCAAAGACAAAATACAAGAAGACCGACTAAAATGGACACATACGTCTTTTGATACTGGACATAATCCCAACGTCTAAAGCTGAAGCTAAAGGTTAATCCTTTTACGAGCCTATTTAATTTGCCCATGGGGCCAGCGCTTATCTCCGGATTCCGTAGTGTTAAGCGGATGAAAGTCTTTGACTCCCCCTGGACGGAACATTAATCCATCGTAGGTTCATTAGCTCCGACAAGAAGCCGTAGAGGTACTCCTTTACCTACCTCGAAATAATGAAAACCTGAGTTAGTTTAGGCGGAAAAGAAGGCCACAAAAATATTATAATCTCGGCAAAGTGCCGGGATTGAACTAAGGACCTTGTGGCTGGAAAGCAGTCTAGGACTGAACCTTGATAATATCTTTGCTTTCGAACCACAAGTCCGGAGATAGATCCGCGGCTCAATCGCTAGACCTCACTAAAGTAGTTATCTTCAGTGGAGGTCAGTAAATTGGTACCAGCACACGTTGAAAGAAAGTTTGTGATGTATTAGTGATCTGTCCCGAGAGAATCAAACAACCCGAACCACTTGACAGTACAGAAACTGGAGATAAACACCGAAACCATGGATCACCTGGCTCCCGTGTAGGTACAAACTGTTAGCTTTGCGAGATCGGCGCTCTCTTTTCTCCTTTTAACCATAACATCCTAGGCTCAATCCCTTTGTTCTTCTGAGACGTGAACATTTTTGTAACATAGTTTTCTGCCAGGGCTGACTGCAGTTAACGGTGAAAATGAATCATTAACATTAAAAAAGTTTGGTAAATTTTTCCAGCTAGAAAGCACCAAGTTTCCATAGTAAAATGTTTAACGGGAAAGAAATATGAAAAGAATAACATATATAGCCCTTGGCTGGAATCAATCCCTAAATCTTCGGTTTACTAGTCCGACTTGTTAAACACTACACCACAAGGACCAACCACGCTGGTAACGTAGCCGTACAGTGTTATGTAGATGGTAACTGTAGGAGTTCCCAGGGCTTTATTTTTTCTCTATAGTTAAGTTGAACACGGTAAATTTTAGATACGCATATACTTTCTTATAAGTAGATTAATGTTATGGAAATGCATTCGGTGTAAAGATATTATAATAAAAGAAATAAGAGAAAAATAACATATATGGCCATATAACATGTTTTCAGTAACGTATGCTTTAGGTTTTATTTACTTAGCTTTTACTTAAGTTTTTGTAAGTAACTTAATACAACATTTTTTATGGATAAGATTAATGCAGACATTTTTAATGGATTGTTCTACTATCTAAAAAAAAAAATCAGTAAATGTTGCGCAACACGCATTCGTACAAACTACTTTGTTAAGATGAGATAGAATTCAATCTTGTTTCATTTTAAAGTGCTTTCAGTGAACAAAACTAAATTTATAAATTCCTGGAAATAATAATGTTAGTTTCAAGTGAAATATGTATCATGGTGACTTGTTTGACTTACATATTACAACAGAGCTGAAAATAACCAACACGTGCTTACCAATTCTGTGTAGCAGTATGTTGTGAGTAACTGTGTCACCTCTTGCATCACGTGCTTTACACCGGTACTCACCAAAGGCAGTTTCCTCCTTCACATCCAGAGCAATAACAATTTGTCGGCCGCCGCGTGCAAGCACGTGGAAAGTAGGGTGCAGTACACTCCCATTCCCTGTCCTCATTTTGACCAATTCGGAGAATATGGGAGGGGCACCGTATCGAAACACACAGCTCAATGTTAATGGTATCTCCTGTACATGTGGCAAACGTTTCCCACTGGACCTTGCATAGTCAATCTGGAGTGACTTCAGTACTAGAAAGCAAAGCAGCAGCAACTAAAGATCTGTTTTAGAAAACAAAAAATATTTACCATAAAAAGGCATAGCTGGTTTGTAAACTTTGAAAATTGAAAACTTCTCTTCTATGACAAATCCACAACGAGAAACATTTTGTAAAATTGCGCCATTGTTATTTCAAAATTTTGATAAATTAAAAACGGGGAACAGAAACGATTAATAAGGTTGAACAGTAGCAGAGATGTATAAACCGATACGCGACAGAGTGGTGTGCTTGCACCTTCTCTCCCCCCCCCCCATCCTTCCTTCACCAACGGCGCCGGCCAAAAAGGCTCACAAAATGTACTCAATTATATAAGTAATAAATAAAGTAATAACGTTTAGGATTGAAAATGATTATCAAAGCATATTTAGAAGGACTTTCATTTACCTGTAAAGCTAAACCCTTAACGAGCCTAGTGGCTCATGGAGCCGGCGCTTATCTCCGGTTTCTGTAGTGTTAAGCGGATGAGAGTCTTTGACTCCCC
>JAOTRI020106116.1:0-13538 GCA_028564885.2 Zoanthus sanctaehelenae | reverse complement strand
AGAAAGCCAAATAATCGTTTTCATACAAAAAATTGTTCAAAATGGCAAAACCTCCCAGTAGTCAGAGGGTTAAAGACGAAATTCCTGTTTGAATTTTTGCTTAACCTACGGTTAAACTTAACCGGCCTTTGAACAACTGGGCTCTGCAGGTGACTAACTTTAAACTCTTGGTTGCTATCTGTCTATCCACTGCAATTTAAAGTAATTACCATGTGCTGGTGACCAAATCTCAATACTTAGGAGCTAGCTGGCCCTAAGAACTTCTTTTGTAAAGCCGAGGCCTGTGTCGTATAATTTTATAAATAAATTATTTTATAATAAATAAAATTTAAAAATTTCAGATAGTGTGCTTTAAGTAGCTGCTGCACTTTCAACCCCATTGATCAAAACACTATCAGAAACCTTATTAGAAGGTATCTTATTATAATTATTATTCTTTATTGTATGGCTGGCGAATTTTGCACAATCTGATTGGTTGTTGACGCATAATGACAGCTCAAGATTTTCTTGTAATGACCAGTCATTATTTTTGCGCTTTGTGCGTGCAACTGGAAATTAAAAATTACTTCCAATTAGGACAAAAATTGTAAAAAAAAGTGAATAACTTATTAACAAATCATACTTGTGACTTTGTTCAAATCGCTTGGTGGCTTCGTTTGAACATGACCTTAATGCACACGCAATCAGAAATTAAAAGTTACTTCCAATTATGACAACAAGAGTAAAAAAGCTATATAATTAATAACTTATTAACCTTGTCCATTCGGTCATTACAGGGAAATCTCAGACCTCAGTCTTGATGTATTGACCTTGCTATCGCTCGGTCAATACGACAAGACCTCAGTTTGAGATTTCCCTGTTATGACCTCACTCTCGGTTAATAAGTAGTATGTATTTAATTATTTTTAAATTATATTACATTAATGTAAGCCGGCCCAGTCCCCCGGTTATTTTTTCAGATGTAAATAATAAATTATAACCTTTTATTGATATTTTTGTAAAATATAGAGTATTTCATGGGTTTGTGCAATTTTATATTGATTTCTCAATAAACCATTTATTTATTGATTTTGATTTCTCATTAAGCCATTTATTTATTTATTTATTACAACCATGTTTTTTACTTTACAGATTTTTGCAGGATTTACCCAGGTAAATGGGACATTTTTTAATGTAAACTTTATATACAGTTGTATGATTAATACACCATATTTAGCAAAGATATTAGAATGACCTGGAATTTTCGTATGGAATAAAGTTTTTTTGGTTTTATGTATTTTTTAATTTTTTAGTCCTCCGGGTGGCCTTGTGTTGTGGAGTGTGTAGGGAACTGGTTTGGCAAAGGACGGTTAGTATTATTAATATTATTATTTATTTAGTATTATTAATATGTTGAATGTCTTGATGTCCTACTGCCAGCACTTGATGATCAATCTCTCCCTTGAATCTGGATGTTTCCCTGAAAGTTGGAAACACACAGACGTTCGCCCCAGACTAAAGAAACCAAAATCTGAAGCCACCTTTCCCAATCTCCGTCCAATAAGTAACCTCACTTTTGTCTCCAAACTTTCTGAACGTGTTGTATTTAATCAGACCCACAATCACTTTACTTTGAACTGTCTCTATCCTAAAGCTTAGTCTTCCTTTCGGCAATTTCACAGTTCTGAAACCGAACTACTCTGAATCAAAAACGATATAAATTATGAAATATGAATAAATAACATCTTACTCTTTTGGTTCTGATTGACCTAAACATAATGAACAATTAATGTTTACAGTATGTAATAGCATTTAGGCATTTTTGAGATGAAAGCTAAATATACTTAAAAAAAATGTTTCTTTGTGTACATTGGAGACATGTACTCATGGACAAATTTATAGCTGTCTGTAATTTCTTTATGTTCAACTTTCGGAAAAGCCAAATCTCTTCTTTCTTAATAGAAACAATGAACAACACATTAATTTTATAAAAAAAAGTTATGAATTAAAGTACAACCTCGCAGTGGAGTTACAAATTTAAAATGCTTCCATTTGAACACTGCCAGTGCTCAAAATATTTTTTAGAATTCTTTGAATAAACTGGTGGAACTTTGAAACGCATTTTAATGCCCATCCTTCAAATTGTTGTACTAAAGTTCTGAGGTGAGTGATAATCACTAATAGTAACATTATTTCAATATCATTGCCAACAGAAGGGGTCTAATCATGGGGATATGGAATTCCCACACATCTGTAGGAAATATTCTTGGTTCTACCATTGCAGGGATATGGTCAGGAAATGAATGGTAAGTATCAAACATCGCAGTAGTAAATTAAAGCACCTACTGTTCATGACTGGATCTCTGAGACTTTATTTAACAAGGGATGTAAAGGGCTAGCTCAGAAACTCAACAAACAAATAAACAATACAATATTTTTGCTTCTGTTTCTGCTTGCACAATGAAGTCTGATGGGGCGCTTGGGGTGTGGGTAGGGGCTTGGAATTTAGGGAGTATGAGTGGGGGAGATACAGAGGTGTGTAAGGAGCTAGGGGACAGAAGGATGAGTGGGAGAGGTACAGAGGTGTGTAAGGAGCTAATTAAGGGAGAGAAAGATTAGTGGGAGAGGTACAAAAATGTGTGAGGAGCTATGGGAGAGAAAGATTATAGGGACTGAGATACAGAGCAGTGTGAGGAGCTAAGGGAGAGAAGGATTAGTTTAAGAGGTACAGAGATGTGTAGGGAGCTAATTACAGGAGAGAAGGATTAGTGGAGAGGTATAGAAATGTGTGAGGAACTAGTTATGGGAGAGAAGGATTAGTGGGAGAGGTACAGAGATGTGTGAGGAGCTATGGGAGAGAAGATTAGTGGGAGAGGTACAGAGATGTGTGAGGAGCTAATTAAGGGAGAGAAGGATTAGTGGGAGATTTACAGAGATGTGTGAGGAGCTAAGAAAGAGGAGGATAGATGTATGTTGTTTGCAATGTGAGGTGGAGTGGAAAAAGAGCATTGTTAATTCAAGAGGAGGAAAAGATGAGGATCATATGTACGAATGGTCTGCAAAGTGACAGAATGAGTGCAGAGAAACAGCATTTTTATCATGATTTGAGGATTGAGTTGGATCGTCACCGGGAGAGCTTGTGTCGGATTTGGGTGATTTTAATGGCAAGTTGTTAAACGTATTGAGGGTTACAGTATGAGAGGGTGTGCATGAAGGAAATGGAATTTGGGAAAAGAGATATGAAAGGAAAAATGTTGTAAGAATTTTGCGATTAAATGGAGTTACGTGTGGCAGATATGGTTTAGAAAATGGGAAAAGAGGAAAATGATGTGTATAGGATGGAGATGACACTGTGTAAAAACAGCGATGCTATATGGGTGTGGAGTTCACCGGTTTCACGAGTCAAATCCGAGCCCGAGTCAAAAGTCCGAGTCAATCAAAATAACGTTTTTTCTCGGGCTACCTGTGGTAGGCCGAGTCAAGGTTTACCCTTTTGGCAATACATATTTCTTTCTATCTATCTATCATGTCGCGTTTGGGAAAATTACCCAGAAGTTATTGTGTTTAGCTTTGATAAAAAGGCTTTTTATCAAAACTCAAAATAGCTTTCGAAACAAGATTTGTTGAGGCTGAGAAGAGTTTCAAACAGTTTCTTCAAGTTTTCTAAAAGATGTCTTCCAATGAACTTCTCGCTCCGACGGTCAAAGTACACACAAATTAATGATGGAAATGGCGATTGTTTGAGTCATTTCGTTTCATGTTCATGTCAATTCAATACACGGGACGTGTTTCTAGAGTTATTTTGCGGCTTCAAAATTGGATTATTTTTCCTTGCAATTACCGCAAGTATTGTACAAATGCTGGAAAGATTGTTGTGCTTTGCTTTAATTTACGGCGACAACAAAAACAAGTTTACGGTTGGCTGTTTGTGTCACACGTGTTTGTTGTCGGAGAGCTGCGAAATGTTGCATAATATTGCTTTTCTCGCGATACCAAATTTGAATTGCTCTAAACATTATTCTTTCTGCTAATATCTGTAATTCTATTTTTCTATTCGACTTGTAAATGGGTAAATTTATAAATGTTTGTAATATCTTTATAAACTTCCATGTTTTCAAACTTTACCGTCAACTGAAAAGCTGCAGTCTAGACAATACACATTTTAAGTTTATTTTTGTTTTATTTCTTTATTTTTCTTAACATTTCGCTTTTTTACAACCCAAATTTATGTAAAAAATACTTTTTATAGTTTAACTCTAACATAAATTTAAACTTCCATAGAAGAAAGTACTAAACAAAATAAATTTTCGTTATTTAATGCGAGCGGTCAACTGCATGCCATGAAATGCTTTCAGCCATAAAAAAAAGTCTCAAGCGTACCGTTTACAAACTGACAGTTCTCACAGTTTTTACAGAACTGACGAGGATTAATTTTATTGTAAGAAAATGTTTCATTATTTTTTTGTAAACTTCTAACTTTACTTTGATTTTATATACATTGAATTATAGATAGCGTTTCTGTGGTTCTTAGCAGAGCGGCTAACGACAATTTTTAGGCTGAATCATTCATTTTGTAACACAAGCATAAAACTTGGCATAAATAAACTTTGGACCCATCGTTATGAATCGAAACATAATGTAGCCCAAGTAAATGCGTGTGTACGCGTCTAGTTGAATTAAAAACAAAAACAAAAAATACTAACCTAACCCTAACCCTAACAAAATAGATTAAAATTATTCAACTAGTCCAGTGACTCGAACTTTTGGCTTGGACTCGGATTTGACTCGTGAAACGGATTTACTCCGTGTGGTCTAGTTGACGCAGGCATGCAAAATTATTTGCGAACAAATTTATCGCTGAAATTTGAATTAGAATTAAAAATAAAATTACTGTCATATTTAAGACTAAGCTTTAGTTTTATGTTATCTACAAATACAAGTTTGGAAACACAAAAATAAGAACTGGTTATTCAACATTGCCAAGTGGTTTTGAAATCAATGTGGCAACATTGGTAAATATTTGCGAGAATAAAAACCAATTTTTTTATTCTTTTTGTTCCTTGAATGAAAGTTCTTGAATGAGAACACAAACAGTAATCTTAGCTCACATTTTCCACGTGTTCAGGGTTTTTTATATGAGCAGTTTTGATCATTTATTTATAGTTTAACCTTCATCGCAAAATGACAGAAACATGTAAGCATTTTATAAATCTAAATTTTCTCTGAATGTTGTAGAGCTCTTGAGTTTTTTTGGTATAGAAAATTACAAATTGTAATTGCAATACAGGAGCCATTTCTCTGAAGCATTTCCTTCCCTTTCCTTGTTTTAATGGAATGCATTTGCCATACAAAAACGTAAAAATTATGTGCACAAAATTGAAATATATCGATGCTATTGTGATTGATGTTGCGTAGAAAGTTTGAACTTGGAAACCAATGATAAATACAGAAAATTCAATAACACAAACATTGAAACAAATATAATTACCAATTTGTTTTGCCAATTCTTTAGGTGTTAACATCGGAATCAATCGGAATCCTGATCTTCACTGTGATCATTTGGTTCTTAACTGCTGTAGCTTGCTACAGGCTCGGACCGATAAGGCTCGACTATTAATATACTAGCGAATATCATCTTTATCACTGGCCATTTTCAAACTATTAATTAACCCTTCTTTTGAAAACTTGTATCGCTCTCAAATTAACAATTCAAGTAAAACACCTTCGGCTTCTCTGACGTCAAAAGGTCGAACTCAGACTACTTCGTCTTTTTGCAAAATGTTCGGATTATCTTCGGAAATACTTCGGATTTGACATTTTGACATTTAATTTAACACTAGAGAGAAGTTTCTGTCAAAAAAATCTTATGCATTCGTGCCTACAATGGCCACTGCTATCTTAATACGTGAAAACCAAAAAAATCAGAACGTTGCATTTAACCTTTAAGTCTTCTGAGGATGGAAAACTTGAAGAAAATGGGTCTTTGTTTCGGTTTGTCATTTTAAATTCAACATGGCGATGCAGGCGATCCAAATGTGCTCAATGTTGAAAATTACCTTGTAGTTTACGGATAAGATAACAAAAGAAGATCATTCATAAAAGCTATTTTCTTTAAGGAAATTTAGCCTGCATTGAGAACAAACCCATGGAGGAAAAGAACATTAAAATGAAACTTCGTGTCAATTCAAATAACATGTACAGCTGCTTCCACATGGTAGCTTGTTTCAGTACGCTTCATGTCATTATAAGTTATTTTAAAATTAAGGAGTTGATGAAAAAGAAGAAATAACAGAGAATTACAATGCATTCTTAATTTTATTTTGTAGACGTTTGGACTGTTTGTATTACCGGCATTGTCTTTATATATATTAAACAGTAGAAGAATAGGAAAGGTGCGAGATTATTGTATCGATTGCAACATAATTTTTTACGTATTCAAGTATATGCTTCAGTAACGTTCGCAATTAAGTTTCGCAAATATTTGGGCAAGCAATAGACCCTTTCACGGTTTCCTGCTGCCCTGTTTTTAGGGGGTAGACAAAGCTACGTTGCTAAGCAACGCATCATAATAATGCTTTAAAAAGAGCACGCAACGTGTATGCATCATCACGTGAACTGCGAAAAATTTACGAAAATCACAATCTATCCTAACCAAAAGTTATAAAATCAAGGAGAAAAACTATCTGAAATTATTTATCTGGCTTTGGCATTGAAATCTTTAGTTTTTTGTTTATATAAGGCAGTTTTGTTTGGAACACGCAGACAGCGAACCATGGCCTCTGCATCCGGTCGACAGATTGATGATCAACTGGAAGGTTTATATGACAATTTCCTTAAGAAAAGCCTGGGGAGTTGAAAGATTATTTAGGTGTACGTGCGCTCAGTGTAAATGGCAAAAAAAGGAAACTTCTTGCTTCTGCATTCTCTGCCATTTCGACCAAGGAGTTACAAGCGCGACTGCAGAAAGAATTTCAGCAGCAAATCCGTCATTTGTCGTGTGACCCACGATCACTGCCACCAAACAAGTGGATGAACAATGTCATGACGTAGCCAAAGTTACATCTCGGTTCAACTTTTTCATTTAATCTCGGCAAGAAAGTAGGCTATGCAGAGAGTTGCAATCAAGACATGGCTCTCCTTTAAAAGGGGGAGCATGCTGTTACCATGGGTTACACAGATCCCTCATATACTTCCATGCCCTGCAGCTGGAATGAATGTACTTTCAGGGAATTCGAGCCCAAAAAAATTAAATGATCTAAATATTAGGGAGGACAATTGAATGGCAGTTGACGCCCAGAATCGGAGAAGAAATGCGACATGAGAAGCACGACAAGTGTTTGATCCCAGAAGAGAATGTGACAGGACAGAAACCAAGGAGAGACAGAAAAGCTTCCTGAATCAGTGGCACAGTATTGACAGCAAGCCAGTCATTTTAAAGCCTTTGCTAGTGAAATGAGAAATCAGCAGCAATACCACAGTCTCTAGAAGATCTCGCCAGCATTTATGCATCAAAGCATGGGAATGAAAGTAAAGTGATATTGGTTTCTGGTTTACTGGAATCATTGACTTTCACTGAAAAAACATGTGAAAAGATTGAGGAAGTAACAAGTGCTTAAAGTGAGAGTACTGAGTGGAGGAAAACACGATTAACAGCTTCCAAATTTCATGATGTGCACACCAAAGTAAAGACCTTCGTTGAGGAAAGACAAAAGGTCGTCAAAACAAAGCTCTTGCTTGGCAAAATTGTAAAATATGAACCCCTTGACCCAGTCCTGATGCACTGTGTACTTGTGACTGCAACATTTATTGTGGAATGTAAATGTCCTTAGAGCATCAGAGGACAGGAAGTTAAAGATGCATGGCATCAAATAGATTTTCTGACAATGAATGACAATGAAATTACCCATAAGTACTTCACCCAACTGCAAGGACAAATGGCTCTTGCCAAATGTTTTTGGGGGTACTTTGTAGTCTTGACTGGGGCAGACAGGCCATTGATTCTACTGATCCAATTTGACCCTCAGTTTTGGAAAACTGTTAAGGAAAATTTGATAGATATGTCGTGAAGGTAATTTTAGGGCAAATTGACATTACCTATTGCCCCAGCTGTGATAAACTGTGTTTGGAACCTCGAGAGATTGATAGTGTATGCTGCGATTCTGGAAGTGGACAACTAGTTTGTTAGGATACCGCCTATCATTATCACAGCCTCCCACACAGCACTTGTCTCCACTGCCCATGCTGATAACAGAGGGTCCGATGGCTTTGGTACCTACACAAACAATACAGAAGAAACTGTTAAAGTTTACTGCATTTAGTTTTTATTGGTTGAACATCTCTTAACTGCCATTGGGATTCCAGGCTTTGCAAACAAAGCTGAAAGCTCGTTCCGTTCCTAATACTTGAGCATCACTACTTCTCATCGCGCATACTGCAACGATGCCTGGCTGCAGTTAAGTTAGTTTGTTGTCCGATTTTCGGATCTTTCTTGATTTTTATGGCAGAAAGAAATATAAGCTGCTTAAAAACTGACATACTTAACACTAATCTTTGAAGTAAAGCATAGTTGTATAAACCAACAATTATAGCGACGATAAAGGTGGCGCTTTGTTTTGGACTTGATCAATCGACTACCTGCCTAAACATACTTTGTAATACTAAAAAGACGTTTTTTTACAAATTTCCGATGATTCTATACCTTACAGAGCTTGTATTCCTGGCTTTTAGATTTTCCCAGCATCAAATCTGTTCAAATTAGTTTGAACAGACTGCGCGTGAAGTGTTTTGTCTTCTTACACTTCTACAATGCGTCGCCTAGCAATGCAGTTCTGTTTGCTCCCCCCCAACAAATATGGAGTCGAAAACCTTCAAAGGGTCTATTATAATACATAAACTTGTCTGCGAGAATGTGATCTTTTGAGTTTGTAATCATGAACATTGAGCATAAAAATTTCCTCTGCACGCTGATCTTGCATTGTAACTTTGCTCATCTTCTGTTTTAATAAAAAGCTTCCTTATCAAAATGGATACAACTCTATCCAAAACAACAATTCGGTGTAATGTTCGAGCCATTTTCGAAACAAACCGCATCTAGTGAATGTTGCAGCCACACTGAATTCGAACTGTCAGTAACCACCTCGGTAGTAAACTGCGAGCAGGTAACCAATCTGGCACGCACATGTACCCTGTGGGTACCTCTCGTTGCAATTGCTTGGAAGCAATTTACAGTTGTATGGCTTCATGCAACTGTAATTTATACTTGTAGTAAGATTCGCTCTGCACGTGCAAATTCTTTTCTTGAATTCTTGTATTTACAAGGACTAACGTTGCGTAGAGATCATAATATGTTTGGCGGAGGTCTGAGTTGTCTGAGTGCTTTTTTTCTTTATGAACTGCATTACATTATTACTGTCGCTAATATATTTTTATTTTGCCTCTGAACTAGATCCCATCTTTTACTAGACAATAGCCTGAGAGGCCAGGCATATGTAACCACTAGCTGTTGAAATAGATGACTTAGTAGCCAAGTAAAAGGTCTTGCTTCTGTTATATTGTCAGACTAATGTAGTGAACAATCTGGTGAAATTAAAGCATTTTTGCAGAAACATGTTTAATTTTGGAATAGAAGTTTTGGAAGTTTACACTTCTTAGTTTTATAAATAAATACTGTTTTATTCACAGAGGTTCTGTCAACTGAACAAGGAATTCGTGGAGCACTACATGAGGATATTCCGGGAGCAGGTTTGTGAAATTTGGTGATTTTGGGAATAAAATAGCAGTTGCCAATGATGAGGTAAAATGTTGTTAACTATACCTACATGTGAGCTTGGTCTTGGTGATGGTAGAGAGCATTCTCCATGAACATTCATAAGAATATACGGCATTCGAAATGTCAAGTGTGAATGTTGTAATACTCGTATAACATCATTTTCATCCGGATAATAAATAAGTAAAAATAACTATCACAATGGTTCGTTTAAAAAACCGTTTCTACCGAAGGCTTCTTCTAGATGAGATCAAAGAAAGAATGCAAGTTTGCATGACCTTGATATTAAACTACTTGAGAAATAACAACTTTTGTATGGTTCTACAACTTGGCTTAAAAGTTATGTTCTTCGCTACTCTATATCTGGTTATATTTGTGTTGTCGCGCGCAAAATCACAATACGCCATAACAGGAAACTTGTAGCGCTACTGAATGAGAAGTTGTCGAAGGATGGTGTTTCGTCTAACACTAACAAGCTCATTACAAATTTATCCAACCGCGTTCTGTCCAATGAGGAAACTAAAGTTTTATGTTATGGTTTGAATCATGGTCTAGGGAAACAACCCAAGCAATTTGAAATATTTCCCTCAACTGAGTCCCTTTGGGACCAGATCAATAGGGATAGCTTCTATAGTGTGGAACGTGCCAAAAACTCCCTTCGAACTTTATCCTTCAATATATTAGACATTGATGATAACCAAGGACTAAGGAAAGTTGAAAATCATCCATGACCTCCTTAAAGATTTGGTTACCGTACGGCCCGATAAAGGAATGTAAATACTCGAGGGAACTTCAGTTATTCTGAATTTGTATTAGGAAATTCAGCTAATTTAAGTTTTGTATTGTTATTCTAATTGACATTGCTCTATATAAACTAGTTACCTGTGGTAAATATTTATTCACTCTGACATGGTTTTGCAATGAGACCGAAATATAAGTGTTTCAATTACCGTGTTTTGTGCGTTGTTCGTATACTGAATACCACAAACATCGTGAAATTTTTTGGGTTAGTTTTTCTTATTTTTTTCTTATAACAGAAATATTTACAATTTGAAAGTATGCAGTGAATGTATGGAAATTCAACCACTTTTATTCTAAAATATTGATGTCGAAGTTATTTTTCATTGTTTGTGCCTCAATCGGTGATTGATTTGGTTTTGTTGCTAAGGGAAGGGCTCTAGTTGGACCAGTTGTTTTTTAAGCTAATATAGTTGATTGGGTTCGTCCGTCTGCGATAATAGAGACCTTTAGATCCGAGGACCAGGACGAGGACAAGATTTAACTCCGCGCGCGCTTTTTCCAGCAAACTCGTCCTCCAGAGGACGACTTTTGCATGAAATCTTGTCCTCTCCACAAAGGCTTTGCCTGAAAAAGTGCGCGCGACTTGAAATCTTGTCCTCGTTCTCGTCCTGGTCCTCGGATCTAAAGGTCTCTAATGTCCAAGGCTCGGGAATAGTGTTATAATCTCAAAGACCTCATGCGTGGCATTATCATCATATATCTGATCTACTGTGTAGTCCTTCGTTTTGAAGCACAACACAAGTTTGGACGTAATGGAGCTGAAAGACACATAAAGCGTATTGTCATCCTCTTGGTACGTCGCTAAAACGACGAACTGCTTGATAGATACTGGCACTAACATTAAAACCATTGTTTAAAAGCATGTGGTTAGTCATGCGTTGCTGTACGCATAATCATAGCATGTTTAGCGCTGCCCATCAGGTGGTGTTTATGAGCGAGTATAGAGACAGGTAGTAATACCCAATCACTGACCACAAGTAATTGCTCAAAATGTTTGGTTTTCAGTATGACACTATTCACCGTCTGGAGACAAACAAGTTGAGAAATGTATCAAAGTTTTTTGCCCACCTGTTGTTCACTGATGCAATTCCATGGACGGTATGCTTCCTTAAATAGATGTAGTATTTGTAAAGGAGATAATAAAGTATATCAGTTGTATCGATATAAGCATTGTAGTGGAAGAAAACAATTAGGAATGTTTTAAGCGTTCTTGATAGCTGATCTTCAACACTAAAGATAAATCAAATATTGTTTATGCTTGCAATAATGGATATTTGTGTATGTAACAGTTCTTCTTTGTTAGTTTTAAGTACTACAGGCCAAAGTATAATTGATAATATGCAACAGGCGATTACACCAATTGGAAATTATTATTATAAATTCAGTCCTATTTTACTTGAGATAAAAATATAAAGTAGGTCAAATGAACCCAAATTTAAATTTTCCCTTTTTTGAGTCCAATATGTTTATCAAGTGTAAAAGAAACATATTCTAAAGTTTCAAATGAATCGGACGAAACACTGCGGAGTTTTAGGAAAGTTAAAACCACTATTTTTTATCCTTCGTGATCGTGGAGCGGTCGGCATATTGTCGGCAAATTGTTGGAAATAAAGCTTGTGACGTCATTATTGGGGCGGGAAATGTGAAAATGGTTTGGTTTTAAGTTCACAGTCAACTTCAAAGAAAAATCGTGGTGTTTTGTGTGGGTAAAAAATCCAAAAAGAACTAAAAATCCAAATTTGGTACTGTTAAGTTACCTCGGGAAGGAAAACTTGAAGAAAATGGGTCTCGTTTGTGATCGTAAATTCAACATGGTGATGCAGGCAATCCAAACGCGCTCAATGTTGTCGTTGAAAATTATGGTGGAGTTTAAGGATAAACACTAGAGATAACAATGGAAAATCAATTAAAATGTTTTTTAATGGAATGGGTAAGGAAATTTAGCCTGAATTGAAAGCAAACCCATAGAAGAAAAGAACAGCGAATTGAAATCAAGAGTCAATTTTGTATGTAAAATGACATGTACAACAGCATGTGTTTGAAAGTGCCAAGATTATATTTGCATTTTGGTAAGTAGATCTTTAAACTTCAAAGTGGAATTTTAATTAGTTTTTGCATTTTGTGTTTTATGTCTCTATTTTTGAAGATCATGTTGTCTTCATTTTTGGCAAGAGAGAAAACACTGCTTGGAAGCGAAGGCCGTTTAGCTTTTGTAGCAAGAATGATCAAGAATATAAACCCACTTTTTATTATTTTAAAATAGTAATTATATAAATGTTGTTCCTCTTTTTACTGAAAGAAATGTAATAAATATGGAAATTATGAGAGTTGGCAAAGGCACAATTTTGTGTTTATATTTCAAGTGCGCAGAAAAAAACTTGCAAATTCTTACCGCCTTTCAATTTTGACACTACTTTCGTGTTGACGGACATGTAAACTAAGGCCCCCTTCACACGAGACCGGTCGAATTTTTGACCGGTTGAAAATTCATACGTTATGGTGTTCCGTTCAGACAGCACGAGGGTAAACGTACGAAATTTTGTACACTTAGCCGTACGTTAATTCGTCAGCCAAAATCGAGGACGAATTTTTATCCGGTGCCGCACTCGAAAAAATGACCGGTACTTTTTGAACACGTCTGAACACCACGAACGGCCTATATTTACAACGTTAAAGGCTTGGCTACATGACTGCGAGGCTACTAAGCTAAAAAAAATGGAAAACAACATGGAGGCGATTGCTGGCATTCTTATTGCAATACAGAAAACAATTTCATTGTTGAAACTTGAATCTGATCTTTAAATTTAATAACTGTTATATTTAGTGTTAAGCGTCCACCATATATTTTCGAGGCATTATGTTAGATTCAATAAACAATGGGATGACACTCTCTGTTGATTTAATATGAAATATTTATCTCAGAGCTCGTTTCTGTAGAATCAATAGTTTGTTTTTTATCGTTTTACCGGCCTGACCCCAAATACTTATTCCG